>CM023532.1:31711910-31993607 GCA_013350335.1 Chimonanthus salicifolius | reverse complement strand
GATTTAATATGCGGGGGTTAGCGTTACGGTCAAGACATCTCATCAAAAAATAGAGTTTGAGTCGATTCACTTTTAGAAGTTACTCTCTATTGGCTTAACCTGTGAGTTTAAAGTATTTGATCATGTCTATCCATGTTATATTTAAGTTAATCTTAAATAATGAAGTAATAAATGTATAATATGATGATAAATTCTATTTAAAATTTAAAATGTTAAATATAGCCATAACACCTGCTAGGATTAGGATTCAAATGAGATGAAGCAATATCCAATTTGACCAATCCCAAAAAGAGGACCCTCGCAAGTAAAGATGTCAATTCTATTCCACCTTGTAATTTTATTCAGAGAGATGAAAATTTTCTTTTAAAAGTTGAAATTTCATAGAATGGATTATTTATAATAAGAGATTAAATGAAACGGGAGGTGGAGATAAAGGTCAGAGCGAGCGAGCCATTTTCGGATTTTTGCCGCGTCTGTCCTACGTATGTGGGCCCTTCCTCACGACGCGCCAACCATTTTACTCCCGGCGGCGATAGTTACCGGCAAAATCCATTTCCCCAAAACAAAAAAAGAAAAAAAAAAACTAACTAGGTGGGGGTGGGGCCCTTAGACAGAGAGAGTAGAAAAAAATAAGAAGAAAAAAATAGAAAGGGGTGTCTGAGAAAACAAACGAACTTTGGCCCCGGCGGCTTTGAAGATGGCCGAGCAAAGGCTCTGATTCAAGGCCTCGGTAAAGAAAAGGGGCAAAAACGATAGCGGCATCTTTTACCGCCCTCTCTCTCTCTCGCTGCGCGCGCGTGCGCTTTTTTTACCGCTGCTTTCACCCCACCCAACGACCGCGCGCCTTATTTCATTCTACCCTTTTTGCCCCCGTCTCTCCCTCTTCCCTCTCCGTCTCCGTCTGTCCTGCTCTCTGTCTCGTCTCTGTCTCTATCACTCCACCACATTCTCTTCCCCATTTTGCCCCTTCCTTCCGGTAAGAATCTCCCCCTCTCCCTCTCCCTCTCTCTCCTTTTCTTTTTCCCTCTCTTTTTTCTCTTCTTTGCTTGCGAATGCATTTTCGATCGCTTTTTTTTTTTCCTTTTTCCTCTCTTTACTCTCCAAAGCGATCTGATGAAATTGATGCACGTCGTTTTTGCTCGCGTTGAATCAGTTTTAGTTGCTTTTGCAGAATCCGGCCGTTGCCTTCTTTGATGAGGGCCTGAGACGGCGAAGGAAGGGGGGTTTATGTTCAAAATCCTGGCAATTTGATTACTGGAATTCCGCCTCTGGAGAGATGTTAGATCGATGGATCATCTTTGATGTACAACTCGGCAAGGCCTGTTTGCGCCGTTTGATTGCTCTCCTACATGTCGACAAATGCTTGTCGATCAATGACGAAGGTAGTAAGCTCAATGCCGATGATATGATATCTTTTCTAGTTCTTAAAACACCAATCAATTGTAGCTTGTCTAAATTGAAGCTTGATTATGATTTGGTTCTCACTGCTATTGAATGTTCTTAATGCGTTGATGTTGATGGAAACGCAGGATTGGCTCTGCTGCAATTCACATGCGAGTGGCATCCGATCCTTACGGTGCGCTGTCGAATTGGAATTGCAGCGACGAGAACCCGTGCCAATGGACTGGAGTTCATTGGTGGATGGTGTAGTGCACATGCTGTGAGTGCTCTGTTCTTCATATGCATTTCCTGAATTGTTCTTTGCACAATCTTGTGTGGTCCTGAGATTTGAATTAAAATAAAATAAATAAGATTTTGCTCTATGTCAAGTTCTTTCTATGTTTTCAGAATCTTTCCTTGCTAATGAGGTGAATTGGATTCTAAAAATCCAAAAACTGCATATAACCAAGTTCTCTTATTTAGTCAAGTTCTTTGTATGCTTTCAAATTTGTTTTCTTTTAATTTTTTTTCATAATGTTCTGTCTTCTGTGTAATCTGGTGAGTAAAGTGCAAGAAATTAAAAACTGCATCAGAATTGCTCTTAGCATAATTCAGTAGGTGGATGCAATAAATCATAGTTTAGAAACTGAAAAAAAACTGGGGCGTGTTAACTTTGAAGGATTTGAAGTTGAACAAGGTAACAAATTTTATAAAGTTTTTTCTGGTTCAGCTGAAACACGAATCCAATTTACTTAGGCAAGAATTTAAATTAAGTCTGAATTTCGAGTTTTCAACTCTACAACAAACTATCAACCACTCTAGACAAGGTACTGATCTTCTGAAGTTCCCTGAAAATCATTCATTGATGAGTTTGGGTGGAAAGGGCAGGAAAGAGTCCATACCAGGTTTGCACCAAAGTGGATTCCTCACAACGTGGATGCCTCTACATTTGGTTTTGGCCTTCCGAAGTAGAAACTTTTAGAGTAATTTGCTCTGGTCTTTATAATCCATACCATAGTTTAAAAACATGAAAGATCTCAAGAGTCAGTCCGACGTTGAGTCTAAAACTCATTTGAATTATTGATTCGATAAGATTTGATTTGAATCTGAATTTGAGTTTTTAAATTACGGTCTATATCAAAGTTTGAAATTTGTAATATCCACAAGTTTTGGACTCAATTAAAAAAGAAAAATTAGTAAAGCTTGGTAAACTAAAAATCTATAATCATTTTTTTTAAAAAAAAAAAAAACTATGGGCTAGACATCATCATTGTTGATGTTTTACAGAAATGGGGTCTTATTCTTAATATGTGAAATGAATTCTTTGTTGAAATGTTATGTTTTCTTTTTATTTAAAGAAAGGAAGTGATTGGTGCATCAATACTTTTTATCTTAGGTGGCACTAAAAATAAGTGAATATCTTTTTTCTCTAAATTTTTTTAATCCTTCTTCTTTCTCTCTCCTTATTTGTTTAGACAAAATAGATATTTTACTTAATTTAGTGTACTAAGGATAAAAATGTTATGTGACGGATCAATTTTTTTAAAAAAAGGCGACATTCTTTGTTGATCCTTAATCCTTATTTAACTGCAATTGTAGAGACCTAAGAAACCTTTCACTGGAAGGGACGCTGGCACCTGAACTAGGGAAACTAAGTGGCTTGAGATCTCTGTAAGTGCACTTTTTCCCCTGAAGTTTTACTCTCATTTTGAGGGAGTCAGTATTTGGAGTTTTTCGCAAGTTGCTTTAAATACGTAGTTGCATGGCATTTTTATCTAGAACTGAATACGTAGTATTTCATGAGCGGTAAGTATTCCATGAGTTTATAAATTATATTACTTCATATATATTTATCAAATCTATTTAATTGTAAAAAAATATTTTAAATATTATATTTATATATTATAAAGGTAAAAAGTTAAATGATTGAATGGAAAAATAATATTTTAGTTTAAAAAAGACTTTCAAATCTGTGTGAGATTTAACCATTTATTTTGATGACTTTATAATTTATACATTACAAATGCGCCATACTATAAAAAGCGTCGTCGTTTCTTACGCTCAGGCATAAGGGTCCCAAATGGAACCTACTCAATGTTAAATCTCGTCCGGTGAATTATTTTTTCTTTTTAAAATTTAGATTCAACCTTTTGTAATTTTTACTTGATGTATCTTTCCTGTTTGATTAATCATTATTATTAAAATATTTATCAAATTGTTAATTTTTAATCTTAAAAATTAAAGACTAACAAGATTTAATGGGTCTCATTTTTAACAGTATGGTAAACCTTATGCTAATCTAACAATCCATAAAAAAATTGTCATTACTAGATTGAGCTCACCATCTAATACGACTTGACAGAACACCCGGGCTTTTTAACCCAGCAATCTGCCAAACCTGCCTCAGATAAATATTTTTATAATTAAGTATTTCTAAATATCTAATATCAAATAATATGATTTGTGAACCTCACACAACGGCATATGTCAAATTATTAAGAAAATACTATTATATCGTACCAAATCCTTTCTCAAAATACTGTAAGAGGTAAAAATATAGAAATAAACACGCACAATTATTTCATATTCTGAATATAGAATATCGTTTAACACATTTGACGTAAGAAAAAACTTTATCATATGCCACCGGACCCTCGTGTGAGACCCATCATGCTTTAGATGCATAATCTCTCGCACTTACCCTGATCTACTCTTTATAAACTGGAACTCCGTTCATCCGAATTGACCTTATCTTAGTGAATCTTATTTTCTATCATGTGCAACAAAGGCATTGCTACAAATGGTCAAGTATTTTTTGGCGCACCATACTGGCTTCCATATGGGATCTATTTATTTTAAATAATGATTTGTTAAAGGTATTTTTAAATTCAAATTTATTTTTTGTAATTTTTATTTAATATATCTTCAACTGTTTAAATTATAATGATACGTCAAATTATTTATCCTTGATTCTTAATCTTAAAAAATTATAAATTAATATGATTCAATGGATCTCATTTTTTATAATATAAAATCTTCGTAATAATGTATCTAATTCATATATTTTTCATAATCATCAAAAGAGACTCCACTGTCTGATATGACCCATCAGAACACTCAAACTTTTCAGTTCGTTTGTCTGCGCCAGACCTGCCCATGGCATAAGGGCCTGTGCTCAAGAGTCAAGACCCTATTTCCAATTATTTCCCTGAATTTCTTTTCAGTAATTTTCCTCATTAGAGGTTCTTTACATATTCAGAGATGTTGAGGTGTATCTGCATGTCTTGGGTATGGTCATTCTTACTCTTTTAATGGAACATCCACATTTCCTAGCTTGGATACAAGTTTTGCATGACAATTTGCAGTCAATTGTCCATAATTTTTCATGGTTGCTTCTAAATGTATGTATATACTATCCTTCTTTGTTTGCTTGGCAGCTTGCTCTGTAAGAACAACTTCTCTGGTGTTATCCCCAAGGAAATTACAGAGCTAACTATGCTTGAGGTATTGGACTTGAGGGGTAACAAATTGAATGGAGAGGTACCAGCAGAGATGGGTGATATGGGATCACTTAAGCACTTGTGAGTACCTTAATTGCAAATTTCTGTTTGTGGTAATTTTTTTGGCTCTGGCGATCACATTACCAGGAAGATTTTTCTGTATGCCAGATTGATTTGTGACAATAAATTCCAAGGAGGCATACCTACTGAGTTTCGTAAACAAAAGATGCTCACTGATCTACAATATGATCAAAATCTTTTGTCACATGGAGCAATTGGATTTGAATACATAGACAGAAAACTTGGAAATGGGTAAGTGACTGTTTCGAACTTTCGACCTGATTATTAAACGTTTGAAATTTGAAGAAGCCGAAGATTTTTCCTTGTGGAACATGCTTTATTAATCTTTCATAGTACATCCTTTGAACCAATTCGTGAATATTGACATTATCTTTCAGATTCTTTCTTAGACTTGTTTGAATACCATTTTGCACTCTGAAAATGATTTTGCTCGTATTAACCTGTTAATCTTTGGATCTCTAATCAGTAATCACACATTTCTAAATAATTTGTCACCTCTAATTGAATTGTGGGCCTAATCGTCCCCACCTCCCCTGCGCTTGGTGTGGATCACAGTTTTTTTCAAGGGCTATTAGTTGCAAGTTTCAATCCTGAAAATTCACATGCAATATCACAATTAAATGCAAAATTTCACCCAAGAAGCTTACCATATATAAGCCATTTACTAACCATCTTGTGCACTGGTATAGAAATTGTTTATTCATTTGGCCGTGGGTGTGCTTGGGAGTAGAATCTTGAGTTTTTTTTTTCTTTCTTCTATGGCCAAGGTTGGACCAGTTAAAGGCTGAATTTCCGATAGGCATCGCCTGAGCCAACTAGTTTAAAAATTGAAATTATTGTTTTATCCCTTCGGGTTAAATATTGAAATATGAAAAATTGAGCTTCGATCTAAGAGAAGAGTCACCGTTTACCTGAAAAAGAATTTGAAGACATGAAGGGCAGCACGTCCTGCTCTTTTTCAAGTTGAACAGACTCAAGACATTTATGGTAGATGATCAATTTGAATTTGAGTAGGCCAGAATATGTATGGTTCAATCTCAACGTTTTAATTTAGAAGACCAGAAATATATAAAGCCATCTATCTATCCAGAATTCAATCAACTGAAATGATCAGATACAAACCGTACCAAACTACTGGCTCTATTAAGTAATAACCATTGATTTGATTTAATTCTTTTTAATCTTAATTAATGGTAGATAAAGCCGGCAATTTTAATACTGCCGGCTGTATCAGATCATTGCTCTCCAATCAATCTAGGCATCTAGGCTATAGACTTGTATGGATTTGGATGGTCTAAAGAGGGGTTTGTTCATAGAGGGCATCTGACCCATACCATTTAAATTTTTAAGGCTGTAAAATCTAAAATCTGTAGGGATTTTTAGACCTGCAGCATTTCTGCACCCAGGGTCCAATGATGCATCTATGATTAGGTATGCCACTTATCAATACTTCTTAACAACCATTTGAATATTTTTCTTTTCTACCCGTGAACTGTTTCCATTTTTTTCCTGCTGTTTGAACTCATTACTAACATGCACAGGGTCTACAAAGTCTTCTAAACAGTCACTTATAAGACATGCTTATTGCAGAATCTGGCAAAGAATTTTGAAACAACTGAATATGGCTGACTCTTTGATTGTCTCATTTAAAGGAAAACTACAACATTTTCCCAATATTCTACCACTGTATGGACCAATAGACTCTTGTCTTTTCTCTTTGTCGTTTCAGTTATGAATCACGATGTCATTTGCTTTCTTTACTGTTCTTGCAATATTGCATTTATGGAACTTGTGTTGTCTCAAGGTTCAAGATTAAAAGAGATCCTTCGCATGGTCATCAGAAAAGTTGCTACGAGGATCAAGCAGGTGAGTTTTGTTAGTGCTTCTATTTGTACCACTACATTAATGGCTTATAGAAGTCAAATTTTCAAGATCCAAAATTAAAAGACTAGGATGATGGGTGGATTGCAAATTTTATCCACAAGCTGTCCATATCATTTTCTATACCTACTAAAAATTGTGCTGCTTAATTGGAGTTCTGTGGCTTGGACAATAATGAGTTTATTTTTAACCTTGATACTGAAAGCTTTATGCTTCTCGTATAATAAATTTTCCTCTTCTTAGCAGGCTTAACTGAGCCATATATAGAGCAAAAATTGCTGCATGTGTCAAATCCTGCACGTCGCCAGATGCGGGAAGGGTCTAGTCAAAATCTGGATGCTACTCCTGTGTCTAGTACACCTCCTGAACAGATTACTGTCACTCTTCCATCAATTGGAAGTGGTTCTTTTCCTGCCGTATCAAGATCAGATGGAGGAAACAAACCACCTCAACCAACATCTTCACATGAGGCCATTCATCCTTCTGCCATTTCAACGCCCCAACCAATATACAGTCAACCATCATCAAGTAATGAATCGGGGATGTTGAAGTATCTCTATATAGTTCCAGCCGGGGTATTTGTACTTAGTCTTGTCACATTTATTATATTAATGTTTCGCAAAAAAGGAGGGTCGACCATTGGTCCTTGGAAGACTGGACTGAGTGGCCAGTTGCAGAAAGCATTTGTAACAGGTGATTTTCTTTAAAACCGTCTCTTATATGGTGTGTAAGTACACGCATTAGGATTAGGCTTGCTCGGTTACGAAAGTACAAGGCATGAACCCTCCCATATAAGCTTATTTAAAATTTAACCGTTCAGATGATAAGTAGGTAAGAAGGTTTGACGAGCTACAAGTTGACCAAAATTCATTCCAAACTAAATTTTCAGTCACTTGATATTATTGGTCAATCATTATGCACCTTTGACCTAGTGATTTTGACAATTTAGTCCAATCATTATTGACTGAAATTTGGTCTTCTATATCAACAAGTCTAATTTCAGTAGGAATGGTTAGTTTTCAATGAATTTCATAAAATAAATTAAAAATAAAAGGAAAATGGACCAAGTGTAATTACATGCATATAGGACTAAACAGGCTGAATAATCTGATGGACTAATTTAATCATCCCAAGTTTATGTTCAAACCCATTCATTTGAGATTGGTTTGGGCTGAGTTTAGGTTCATGCCAGGCTTACACATTCAGTCTTACAAATTGCCAAACTTCTGCCTCCACCCCATGACAATTTTTGAATTCAAATGATAAAATTTAAGTAATTACTGCATCCACTTAATAAAAAAAATAGGGGAAAAAAACTTATATCCACTTCCATAAGAATAGTTTGGTCATTATAGAACTAAAATTCTAATCTGTGCTTGTTTTTTGCAGGAGTGCCTAAGTTAAATCGAGCTGAGCTAGAAACTGCTTGTGAGGATTTTAGCAATATAATTAGTAGTTTCTCAGATTACACAACATTCAAGGGAACATTGTCGAGTGGGGTTGAAATAGCAGTCGCATCTACCACAATTAAATCTGTCAAAGATTGGTCGAAACGTTCGGAGATGCACTTCAGGAAAAAGGTCTTGACTTTTGGGAATCCTTGAAAAGTATACTGTTTTCGTTGCATATCAAAGTAACTGATTTTTTTTTACACAACAAGCTACTGATTTCACATGTAGAAATCTTAATTCTCATTTCTTTGTTTATTTGAATTTGTAGGTTGATATATTGTCACGTGTGAACCACAAGAACTTTGTCAATCTTCTTGGCTACTGTGAGGAGCAAGAACCATTTCTTAGGATGATGGTGTTTGAGTATGCTCCAAGTGGTTCCCTCCATGATCATTTGCATGGTAAGAACTTTTAATTGAATCCACACTATGGATCTTATTTGCTTTACTGACACCAATGGTTTAAATTTTAGGTCCATGGGTTATTGTTGGATCAAACTGTTTAAACCATGATGTTAATTTAATATCATAAACGACATGATAAATTGTTTAAATTAAAAATAAATACTAACAATTATGAGGAAAAGAAAATTACGTTGCAACCATAGTACTATGATAATAATGGTGGAAAATAATGATTTCAGACAAAAGGAATTAGGAATTAGAAAAAATAAAATAAATAAAATTACAATAGTTAGATGAATCCGACCATCTTAAGAACTTTAACCATCTCATAGACTGGTTCAGGTCCGACGAGGTCATGCAATTTGGTTTGGTTCAGTTCGGTTTTCAAAACACTAATTTGGCTTGTCATGTGTTAGACTTAGGCCTAATCTCTAATGCTTAGTGGACCAAGCTCAATCTATATTTTTAAGACCATTACCAATCTAGCTGGATTAGGATGTTTCTTACGAGTGAATGATTTTTTTTTGTGAATGGATATTTCATCGGTTTTCACTACTGAGTAGATTGTAATAGATTAGAAAAATGACTTACGATTTGCCATTAAAGAAAAAAAGATTGTATCAGCCTGAGTTGTGATAGTTTTTGATTGGGTGGCACTCGGATTTAGGCCTTGTTACCCATGTGATTAGACCTCATTTGACTGACCAAGCCCAGTGACACCTGAATGCATCTAAAATATTGTGTACATATTTCGTAGCCCAAGATACAAAAGGTTTCTAGTGTCTTTACACTCTTTCAACTTCCATGTGTGCACTAAATTGAAGAATAAATGAAAAGTCTCTTTGCTGATATTTGTGCTGATTCATATTGATTTTGTGCTAAGATATATGGTAGATCGTCCCGATTTACTCCGGATTGATTGGCAACCACCAGATTGTAATTGTACAGCTTTCCTTATTTGTTGCTTAATTTATTCGTTCATTGTAGTATTTGATTCATTTTTTCTTTATAAATAATATATTTCTCTGCTCTTCCATCAATTGAGGAAGACACATCAATCAACCGTGTCTATTTTCACATTGTATCGAGCCAATCAATAAGGAAAGTTGTACAATTACAATCGGGTGGCCAATCAATCCAGAGTAAATCGTACCATATATGTCAACATTTTGGAACATGTTGCAAAATTCTCCAAAATAAGTATAACAAACCTTTTTAAGCAAGTAGAAGGGTATTCTGAGTGCTTCTTGTCATTCCTGTTTTGCAGTTAAAGAATTTGAGCACCTTGACTGGGCTGCTAGGATGAGAATTATTATGGGAGTGGTTTACTGTCTGCAATACATGCACCATGAACTAAACCCACCCATTCCGCATCCCAATCTTACATCACATGCTGTCTATCTTACAGAAGATTATGCTGCCAAGGTATGCCTTTGCATTTTCATTGTCATACACTTTGATCTCTGAGTCTCTGATCACATACATATGACAATTATATTCTGTTCAGCTAGCGGATGCCGGTTTCTGGACGGAGTTAATAACAAAAGGAAAGGTATCAGATGATGATGTGGAGTCAAATTCCTGTGAGTTGTCAATTACAGATTCTGAAAGCAATGTTTACAATTTTGGAATTCTGCTCCTTGAGATCATCTCTGGAAAACTTCCTCATTCTGAAGAACAAGGGTCCCTTGTAAATTGGGTAAGACATTTGAAGATTTATATTTAACCATTTTGTTCATGGCCTAAGATGTGTTATCTACTTGCCAAAGATAGATGTGCAAAGCAAGAGCAGAAAAGAAATATGCTATGATTGTTGATTCAAGAGTACAAGTAACATGCTATGATTTAAATAAATAAAAACTTCATTCAAATGATTGCTGATCTGATTTGATTGCAGGCTGCTCAGTACTTGAATGATAGACGTACCATCAGCTATATGGTTGATCCCTCTCTGCAATCGATCAAGAACAACGAACTGGATATACTCTGTGAGGTTATCATGGGATGTACTAATCCGGATCCAAGACAGAGACCAACAATGAAGGAAATTACTACTAAATTGAAGGGAGTTTTGACAATTTCACCAGAAGCAGCAACTCCAAGACTCTCTCCTCTCTGGTGGGCTGAACTCGAGATCCTATCTCTGGAAGCAAGCTAGTTAGCTCATGCCCCTCACTGCTTCTTCATCGTAAGCTTCTCTCTGTGCTTTCTTATGCAATTTATAGCTATGTTAAGTTATGTTTTTCCCTACATTACATTAATCCTACTCTAGCTAACCTGCCTCTCTCCCCCTTTCAGCCCTTTATGATTCTTTCACCTATTATTTCTCAATCTATGAAAATAAAGCGTGACCTTAGGTCCTGTATACATACATACTGGTTCTTTGCATCACTTATACAAGACGTGTACTTTGAGGGACTCGGATGTGAAAATATAACAATTATTTGGTTTTTAGACTTTCTTAAAGATAAATATATTCACATGTAACTGATTGAAGATATATTTATCCTTGGAACAATTTATAATTTGAGATTGTAATTTTCTTTTGACCTTGTGAAGTTTTGTGTTTCATAAATTATTATTTTTTGGTTTGTTTCTACTCTCTAGAATCATTCACTTGGCACTTTTGAAGTAGAAGTGGAAAAGGAAAGATAGGATGTTGTGGGTTGTGATACTTATTTGCTTCTATATCTGCTGCATGCCTGATCCATGCCACTTCTCGGAGCCATGGAGTCCTATGCTGATTAGGGTTGGGGGCAATTTGGGCTTCGGCCTAACCTGAGCCTGCATGAAAATACAAAAAAAGAAACTTCGGGTTTTGGTTGGCCAGGGCTCAACCCAGACTCATTTTTGAGCTCAAAATATCAGACCCAAATTTGAATTCAAGTCAGTCTGGGCCAAGCCTAGTTCAAAAAAGCCTGACTTTGTTTTGAAAGCTAGAATTTCAGCCAAAATGTATAAGAGTATGAATTTTTTAGTTAATTTTGTTTAAATATAATTTTTTTGTAACCGCTTAATTTATATTTTATAAAAATAATACAAACATGTCTTGGACGCAGAAAAGCTTGAGAATCGATAACCCACGTATGAATTTTGGGTTTGAAATGAAGCTTCAACCCTATAATTTCATTTTATAAATAGGATTCAATGGAGGTTTTGAACAGATTGGATCAACTTGGGCTGTCCTGGTCTCAGGCCCTTATTTACAAATTGAGCCCTGGTAGGGTTAGCCCAAAATCCAGCAGGGCCATTGCTGATACTCTACTTCAAAATCAGCGTATACCATTTTTTAAAAGTATGGAGTATTTTATGACAATATTCTTGAATTCCTTCTTTTAGATAGAAGTATCACACTCATCTTGTATAGAATTTTAAAATCACCTATTTTTTTGTAGGAAAGTCATCTATTGTATTCTTTTAGAGTTTAACAAATAAATTGAAATTAAGTACTGATATTAATTCATAAAAGATAAATGTGATTTCGGACCCAGTGAGCCCCAAATGAGATCCCAAGAGGTTCACATATTTTAACTTTATCATGAACCGGGGCTTTAAATTATATCAACAAATGAAATTAACATAAAAAGAAATTATTCAAAACTATTCAAACGAATCTGAACTTTAGAATGTAAACCCTAAACCAAGTAATGTGCGCCTATTAGAAAAATGTAAATGGCATTTTGCATATTCCAAACTCTAATGGGGGTAGACACGTGTCGATCTGCATGGAGCTGCATGTTGGGTCTGTCAACACGTATGTGGGTTTGGATCATGAACGCCACAGTCTTCTAATTGGTGGCTGCATGACTACATAATTGTACTTTATTATTACCAGCCGACCTCAATTGACAAAAAGGTAGTACAACTACAAAGCAATGCACAAGATTACAAGCCATCTGGTTTGATTTCGGGTTCGGGTCATGGACCTCGGGTCGGACCGCGTTCATATTCAATTGGACGTTCTCGGGTAGGAGCGTTTCCGGTCTCTCTGGAGGCCCCACTCGTGGATTCCGATCTGCAGCTCGGCAGCGGCGATGAGGAAGTCGACGGCCTGGACGGGCGTGAGGATTTCCACCACCGAGTGCAAAGTCCTTAGCCGGAGTGCGTCTGCTCGGTGGAGGACACGTTCAAGGGCGGAGATGAGGTCCTGTCCCAGGCCCATGTGGGAGAGCGGGTCAGCTAGGCCCTCCTGCAGTTCGGCCATTTCTTCTGAGATCTCATTCTCTCGGCGGACCGTGTTGCACTGCAGGTCACTGACTCGGGCGAGCTGCGCTGGGGAGAGGTTACCGATGTCGCCCGAGCGGATGCCTCGGAGGAGCAGGTCGGGTAGCTGGGCCTCAAAACGAAGACCCGTTTCAGAATATATGAGGTGGAAGACTGTGGTGGGCCTCCACCCGCCTATCCAAAGCAAGGCCCGCTCAAGGGAAGGGGCCCATGAGGGGGAGAAGACAGAGAGGACATCGCGTTTTGCCGCCTCAGATTTGGCCTGGTAGTAGCTCTCATAATGGGCCATGACCCGATCAACAACTTCCTTCGCCTGTTGCTGCTGCTGCGGGTGCTCTCTTTCACCCGCCACCCGGTGGCGGCAGCTCGCCTCCGCTGATAAGGAGAGGAGTTGGTGGAGATGGATACGGTGCTGTTCGATCCATGTCTCACAGAAGCTTTCGAAATACATTCTCGGCTTTCAAGATCTCACTTCGGCAGCGATAAATAACAAGACTATATAGAAAATTTTACCATAATAACGTTCTTGACTTTATAAAAAAAGAGATGTATAGATCAGAGATACCATCTAAAAAAATTTCAAGTGGATCTGTCTCAGCCAAAGGGGAAGTTTGTCATATTTTGGATGGAAAATTTGTTCGAGTTATTATGCTCTATTTAAAGACCAATTGAAACGATTGAATATATTATTTTATTTTTAATTTAAACTAATTTGAAAACTATTTAGTTTATTTCTTTTTAATATAAATATTCATCTAATGGTTTCAAATAGATGTTAAACTAAATTGGTGGATGTAGTTTAACTGCGCCTCGCTTTAGGAAATAGGAGGTTCTAGTTCGAATTTTCATGGTTCTAATTTTAGTGTGTCTTAAAAATAAGGTAGTACGTTTATCCTTGGAGATTTTACACTAAGTATTCCGCAGTTTTTTACACTGAAATTTATTTTAATAATTATTATTTTTATAGTTTCTGACATAATTTATTAAGTAAATGTTTATGACTTTATGTTTACGTTTATGTTGATGTATTGTCGTAGTTGCACTGCCAGTGTCGACCACGACAAGAATACGTGGCTGATTGGTAGCCTTAGAGAAGAGGACCCGTGCCGCCAATCAAGCGCCGTTGTAGATTATTTTTTATGAAGAGATGATGCAAAGTTCAGTTACAAAAATATAATTTAATTTTGTGGCCAACCTTCCAAATATACTGAATACTTACAGAGTCATGTCATATGTGGGGAGACGTAAAATTGATAACTGTTTTACTTTTGTTCTTTCAAAAAATTTCAATGTATTAAAAGATAATATTAGAAATAAAATAAGAAAGGTGTAGTCTTCCGTCTTAAAAAAATGAGAGGTGTTAGGTTTGAAATCCCATTATTTCATATGGTATCCCCTAAAGGCAATAGGTATCACGAGTGAGATTTTACGTTGGATTTCCTCTGATTTTCTATATGTAAATTAAAAAACGAAATTTTCATTTTTATATGCTTGTGTACAAATTAGAATTCAAAATTTCTACTATTTTTATCAAATTTTGGTAACTTTTAATAATTTCACCTTTTTAATTTTTATTTAATATAGATGTTATGACTTCATCAATGGAATTTTTGGTCCTCGTAAGGATATACACTAACTTTGGGTGTGTGTCATGTTCATGATTTTTAGCATTTTCATAAACTTGAAATATCTGGATTATTATGAGGTGTTAGATAATATGAATTTTATTATATTTTATTTTTTTAATTTTTAGATTTTTTTTCAAAATTATGATATTATTTATGTATATTGAAATTTTGCAAAGGTATGCTTTTCATAAAAATATGTTCAAAACGGTTTTTTTTAACTTTTCTTATATTTTGTTCTTTTTGAATTTTTTTTTTTTTGTGTGTGGATGATGCATGTACAGTTATTTGTCGATTAAATATATAACGACAATACAACCAGGGCATTTTTTATAACCTTGATGCTAACTGTGAAAATTTTATTATTGAGTAATAGAAAAAAAAAAATTCTATGCAAGTCACTTAAGAATTTCAACACACACAAATATATTATTACAATATTTTTTATTATAAAAATATAATTATTTTCACAATTTTCTTTTTTTATTTTTACTTTTTTAAGGAAAATAGACAGTATACAACTGAAGCCTTTGACTTCAAACCTAAAATGTGAAAATAGGACTTTTTAGCCGTTGTGTTCCCACTTCCCACTGCCGACCCGACTTGGACACAGAATGGGCTAAAAAATGGTCAGCTCCAGTACAGTTTGCATCCAATGAAAAGAGTCCAAACAACAAATTGAAAGAAGATTGAGACTGACTGGTAAATCAACTTATTTGAAGAAGCCCTCTCCCACAAAATTACGGAACAATTATTTTATTTTATTTTTATAATATCAATATCTCCACTCGATATTACAGTTGAAATTAATTTTATAAATATATGAAATCATCATAAACTTTGTGTATCAGATAAGTTCGATAAAAATCAAATCTAAAAGCTCTAATTTAATTTAGAAATTTAAATTAACTGAACTATCTATATAAAAATAATTATTCTATTTGGCAGTGGCTCTGAAGAGACTTCGACTGGATTAAAATCTGTTTTTCTTTTTTTTTTTTGAGAAACAAAATTATGTATTTCATAGTTTTGCTCATTATTTGTTTATTTGCTAGGGTAAATTTATTTTTTTACCACACGACTCTACCATGATTGAAAGTTGAAACTTCTCTCTGATGCAGTTCTCAGTCTCATCATGAAAAAGAAGTTATAAAAAGGGTAGAAAAAGAGTACGATGGACCCTACTTCTTTTATGATAAATTTCAATAGTCAAACTTGTAAGATTAATCTTCACTATCTGAACAATCAAATAAAGATAATTTCTCATATTTTAAATGTTGGGCTAAGAGTTAAGAATGAAATTGATTTGTATCTGAAATATACTATTCAAATCAAATAATATTTGACCAGATATCACCCATACAATGAACAAGTCTCAACTCTCCACCATAATTGAATGATGGTGCTACAATGATATGGAAAGGGGATTTCAACATCTTATTGTTAAAAATCGCATCGATATATTAAAGATTCAAGAGTTGATGGAACGTATGAAAATGATCTGTGTATCTTCGATGAATCTTAAAACTCAATCTCATTAATGACTCTTTATATAATACCTACCATGTTATCGTATTCCAATAGTGAATCATTTTTCACTTCTGATTATTTTCACCAAGATTTTCATATAGGATTTGCAATCCACTCTAATACCAATCGTTAAAGACATAACAAATATACAAAGTTTAAAAACTTATAAAACTGTAAAATCGATCTCTTTTAACTTGACTTATCAATGAACTTTAACAACTGTGGAGAGAATGTTGAAAAGGGGGAAATTTGATGAATTCAAATCAAATTGATGCTTTTGGATTTAAAGTTTAAGTGGGACAAGGAGCTTTTATCAAAGTTTAAAAAAAAAAACTGATAATTGGATTCCAAACTTATGGTTAGAGATAGAGCACATCCAACAATTATAATAAAATCAAAATTATACCAGCCATGTTTTACAATGATGTGGGATTTTACGATGGGTATTCCACAATTTCTTACACTTAAAATTTAAAAAAAAAAATCTAATTACTATGCCAAAAATAATGCTAATCCATCAAAAATGAGGGAAGCAGATTTTCAAATGAAATCATACGGTTCTGATTTACATTTCAATGGTGGATTAGAATCCTCTTGGGATCTTCTTTTGCCAACTAAGAGACTCAGTGGGTCAGCTAGGCAGGCTTGTTCATTTTTTTTTTTAATATTTTTATTTTTTGAGGAAGACTCGATTAATTGGTGGGTTCGGTCAACTGGGTTACTCGACGAGTCAACTAGGTGATTTCGTTCAATTTTATTCAATTATTTTTATTAAATCTAATAGGGATTTATCTTACAAAAAATATAAAAATATTGAAATAATTCCTCATAAATAATTATAAAGCTCATAACTATAACTATAAAAAATATAGTATAACCTTAGGTCATATATTATCCATGACTTTCATGACCATCATTCAAAATTGTTAACATCCATTAAAAAAACTCTTAAATTCTAACAAATAATAATTTAAATGAGTCAATCACAATCTATCTTAGTCAACTTGACCCAATAAGTTTATTTTAATAATAACTTAACTTTGTTAAATTAAAAACTCAATTTTACCCGGATTGCCCTACTTAATGAAGAGGTACAGGATTGGGTTGGGTCGACTCAACAAGTCAACCAACAACTCGACTTATTCAATTCAAAATTGGACACACTCTATTTGAGTCTATCTAGTGAGTAGGATTTTTACTACTTAGATCAACTCAGTGGGTCAACTAAGAACTCAGTCTAGTTGAAAAATTATAATCTTGTGTATATATGGGATTAGTCTCATCTCTTACACTACTACAAGAATATTCGGATAAAAAAGAAAAAGACCCTTCACCAAATGACCCACAACTTAATGCTGGAAATTTGTCCACGTAGGTTTAAGAAGTCGGCCGTTTATTATAACTTTGATTGCGGTCTACAGAGGTAGGTACCGTCCTTCCTCCAATCATTTTTCATTTTTGTCTACTGTCATTGATCAAAAAGCTAAGCTCAGTCAATGTGGCTTTATTGCATGGAGATATTATCTGTGATCATCAAATGGAGATTCAGATCCAAAAGTCCAAACCGCGTTTTGGCAGAAAAGTTTGAAAAACCTGCTATTCTACAAATATATATATACATAAAAGGGAGGAAGAAGCAACGCTACTACTCACATCAAACACAAACTATCTGTTTCTTCTACTCTCTTTAGAGTTTTAGCCATGGCTTTACCTACCAACTTCCTTACACTTTCTCTGCTTGCTCTACTTGCTGTCACTGCAACTGGGCAGCTCTCTCCTACGTTCTACTCGACGAGCTGCCCTAATTTGGCGACAATCGTTCGCCGAGTAATGACACAAGCCGTGAATCGGGAGGCTCGACTGGCTGCTTCCATTCTCCGACTTTTCTTCCACGATTGCTTTGTAAATGTGTGAATTTAAACTATATGCTCTGCCACTGCTATTACTGTCTCTCACTGTCACTGCCCATACCTAACTCATTCATCTTTATTAGCTTCCACCATTGCTTTGTAGGTGACTATTTTTTTTTTTTTTTAATTATCAAGGTGTCCGAGGCCTCTTAAAATACTCGACTATTTAAATAGTATGAATCAATAAAAATGAGTAGTGATTTTCGCACCACCACTTTTTTATGGTGTACCTCTTAAAAGGAAATTTCAATTTTACCCTTGTTTTTGGAAAAGAAAATAGAAGAAATGAAGAAAATAAAGGCAAAATTGAAATTTCATTTTAAGAGAGTGCACCATGAGAGAAAATAGTGGTGCAAAAATCACTGCGGATAAAAATAGTCCAAAAGTTCAAATGAAAGAAATGTTTATCTGCTCTAATTCTACATTGGATAGAGTGTCCAATGCATTGCTACTTCTAAGTTCTTGTGCTCCGGGTTGGAGGAATTTTGAATTTGATTCCTAGTTCACTCAAAAGGATCACTTCCTCTAAAGTCATTTGATGTACATAGGCAGGGAGGCTTGTACATGCTTTAAGAATTAGTCAGTTCTCTGAAAAACCTGAACACCTTCATCATAAAAAAAAGTTCTGGTGTCTAATTAATTTTAGAAGTTTTTGTAAGGTTAGTTTCACCATCGATTGCATTATACGTGCCTATGTGAACATGGATTAGCCATCATTGTAGTTGCATGCTTGTGTGTGTTTTTTTTTCCAATGTACATAGGAGGATTAAATTTTAAAAATTAGCCCTAAAAAGAAGAATTGTCTACCAATTATGTATTATGTTTCCGATTCTGCTAAAATTGTACAGGGTTGTGACGCATCGATCCTTCTTGACGACACCGGCTCCTTCGTCGGCGAGAAGAATGCAAGGCCAAATCAAAATTCAGCTCGTGGTTTTGAAGTGATCGATACAATCAAGACCCAAGTGGAAGCTGCTTGCAATGGGACTGTATCATGTGCAGACATCCTTGCATTGGCAGCAAGAGATGGGGTTGTCTTGGTAAGTACTGCAATTTTCTCTGATTTTTCAGCTCCTTGAATCGTCATATTCGTTAATACGATATATATCAGTAGGCCCCACCAAATGTCTTGGATATACAAGACCTGATAAAAAAATATTTAGGATTGGATGAAAGATCACAAGTCCATAGTTTGGTTTCAAGTTTTGAAGACACCAAATTTTGTTGGGTTGAGTCGGGTCGGGTGAGGTATAACCCAAAAAAAGACCAAGATCTAAGAACCAATCTAAAATATTTAAATATAATATAATTTTATATATAGTTGTATAAAGATTTATCTCTCCCTTGCAATTTTATTAAGATATTTTATTTCTCACATTCTTGAACATCTTTATTTGCAGCTTTTTATTTTACCAAATTTAAGTCTTTTGTGGGGCTTTTTTTTTTTCATTTCTTCTATTTTTAAAATCTATTGTAGATTTTTTGTCTCTGTTGTTGTTGGTTTTTTTCTCTTTTTTTTTTTTTACAATATTATATAAAAAATGTAGGAAGGATTCTCAGGTCCATCTTGAGTCTCAGAAAATTTTCTCACTTACAATCTATTTCCAAAAAACCAGTTTCTTTTTTTATATATCTTTGGACTTGGGTTGGATATGTTCCTATTTGAGATCTTGATTCTAAAGTGGATAAGTACAAAACCGATCAGACCTGACCTGACCTGACTTGCAACCCGAAATTAGCATCTCAGACTACTAATTTCTTGATGATTTGTAGTAGCAGACTAGCAGTAGTAGCTAAGTTTAAAATTTTGAATGAATTGGGTTTATTGGGCCCTTAACCATTTTAACCATTTCAGTCCATTTCAGATCTAGATGTTGAAAGAAATTAAATAAAAAGTATCTCAAAATCTGGGTTTTTGGCCATAATTGGCCGAAAGTTGGGCCCATTTCAACCTAAATTTAGAACCCTTCAGTTTTGGGCCATTTCTTAAAAAGGCCGATGTGGGCCCATAAACAATGAACATTAATATCTACTTGAAATTTTCACATAAATGAATGGTAACATGCAGCTACAAGGGCCTTCATGGACAGTGCCATTGGGCCGACGGGATGCAAGAACGGCGAGCCAGAGTGCAGCCAATAGCCAGATCCCTGCCCCGACTTCGAGCCTCTCCACACTCATCTCCATGTTCGCAGCGAAAGGCTTGAGTGCGAGGGACATGACAGTGCTCTCTGGCGGCCACACCATCGGCCAAGCCCGGTGCACCACCTTCCGCAACCGCATCTACAATGACACCAACATCAACGCCAACTTCGCTGCTACACGACGGGCTAATTGCCCCACAACCGGTGGAGATGGGAACTTGGCCCCGTTGGACCTCCAAACACCGACCCGATTCGACAACAGTTACTACCAAAACCTCATTTCACAACGTGGGTTACTTCATTCGGATCAGGAGCTGTTCAACAGTGGATCACAGGATTCTGCGGTCAGAAGTTATAGCCAAAATAATGCTCTCTTTGCTAGTGATTTTGCTGCAGCTATGGTTAGAATGGGCAACATTAGCCCCCTTACAGGATCTAATGGAGAGATTAGAAGGAATTGTAGGAGGATTAATTGATGTTTCCATGTTATGTCATGTGAAGAAAATTAGTGTATTAGTAGGGTATGTAGGGTAAGATCGCTCGTATTAATAACTTAATCTTGACAGATTAAGAACTTACATATTGCACGCAATACTTTAAAAACTATTGGTTATAATTTTGATAGTTTAAAGATGGTGTGAACATTCTGTGGGTCAAAATATTGAATTGAAATATCGATCGATATGTCGGGCTTTTTTGCCGGTTGATAGACATTTAAATCTTATGATGGGTAACTCAAATGAGAATTATGGTTATTGGGTTTCTCCTATCAAATACCAATTTCTCATACCCTGTTTCTCGATTTTCTTTTATTTTTATATTCTTACACTGATTAATCTAGCTTTATTTTCAGCATCTGTTTCCATGTAATTTGTAGAAGAAATGAATCCAATCCAAAAGGTAGAAGGAAAAATCTGTGTGGGAAATAAAGAGAACCAACCTTACTACAAACTAAAAATGTAACTTGATGACATCTTGATTTCACCATTAAGACATGGATTAAGCATTTTCAAAAAACCAGTCTTGCCAGCCATTTATTATGAGAAAAATGAAAATGTAAATAATTTTTTTTCTATTTTTTTATAATAAAAGAGAGTTGTAATAATTGGATTGAAGAGTTTTTCTTAAATTATATGATTGATGAATCGCACCCAATTAAGATAACGATAAATATGCAATCTCTCTGTTGAAAATAAAGACTTCAATCTCCCTAAACCTGGCAGAAAAATCATTTTCCGCAGAAAATTCAAAAAGCTTGAACCCTTGAAGGGTCTCGACCAAGGGTTACCACAGAAAGAGATGAGAATATTCTCCAACAACATGGCCCCCTATTGGCAGAAGATCCTCCCCACAACTAAGCAAAAGCATCTACGAATATTTCACTTGCAGAACACCCTCTACAAGTGAAGGAAAATGAAAGTACTCCACAGGACCGTAAAGGCAAAGCATGAAGGCCTAAAACATATATATTACAGTCATCTCTATCCTTATAGTCATTTATCCCATATATCCATTCGGCTGTATAAAAATGCGAACTTAAGCTTTTCCACCGTATTACATGTTAGGTTCTGTGGAGTCTAATTATCAGATATGTACTGATCAAGTCGTGAGTCGAGCTCCTCTCGTAGGCTGTAGCATATACAATCATTATAGAAACAATCTCACAGAACATGAAGCAGTTACTCTAATCCCATCAACAACAACAACCAAGGCTGCAAATTCAGTATTGATGTTAATTCCATTTTCAATCTATTGTTTTCAGCAGCGATGCTACAGAACTACATGTAATGCAAAGAAACAAGAAGAATCATCCCAAGAAAAAAGAGATGAATGAAATCAATGGGTTTCACTGGGCCGGAGTAATAATTTATTGCACTGACATCCCCCCACATCAGAAATCTCACAAACATCACGGCCATTTCTTCTGCATTAAGAAAATGATTAACTTGAGTAAAAAGGAGCAAAAAAAAAGGCTCATTTAATCTTGCTAAGGCCTCCTGTCGTAAGTAATAGTTTGAACTCTAAGCAGATTTTGTGACTTCATGGATGGCATTTGCCAAGTAACCAACATTGCCGGTAGTAACACCTGCCATACTGTCAAACAGCAGACAATACTCAAGTATCAATTTTGTGAAAGAAGACAGACTACTAGTAGACCATATAAAGATGTCAAAAAGGATTTTTAAATATAATCTACCTGATCCGACCATTGCGGGTCATGTAAATGTGAAACTCAGATGTCAAGCGATCAACTTGTTCAGGGGTCAATCCACTGTAGCAGAACATTCCAATCTGGTTTCAAAGATGGTTAGTATTATATCTAAACACAAACCAGTTGAGAAGACGAGCAACATGGGAAAATATGTCATTGAGAACCACATCAGTTTTGATAGAAGTGACATCATTAACAGGCAATGCAAAAAGGGATGGAAAATAACGAATGGTTCCATTCTCACTTCTGATACATGTGCATGCATTCTTGCAGTCGACACCTCTGTTTTGGATTGTTAGTCATGTATGAGATGACAAGTGCATGAATTTCGGCACACATGCCATGGATTACAAGGATGCAATTCTAGCATAGGGGGCCATGGCCGGTATGTAAATGCAGATCCATCGATGTAACAATGCAAATAAATAAAACCATACCTGATTAGTTATATGCTCCCAAGATAAAGGTGATCCCAGCTTTTCCAGGTTTTCACGCAGAGTAGTCCGCATACCAATAATGCGATCAGCCATCACCTGGACAGAACAGATATAAAGATTAAGATTAACAGTGAAAGAAAAATACATTAAAGTGAAGTTAACATGTGCCTAATGCCACTAAAAATGTGATACGAAGTAAACCATGTTTACTACAAGGATGACAATGACCTTGAAAGTGACCCTCTCAAAGGAAGAAATAACTATTGGACAATGACAAGTGATTTACCTTCACTTCTTTCCGCCATAAGTTCTTCAAATCCGGATCACCAAGGATGGTTGAAACAAGGAGTGCACCATGAACAGGCGGATTACTATACATGGGTCTGGCGAGCTGTTGCAACTGACTCTTCACAGCAATTGCTTGCTTTTCATCTTCACAGAGAATGCTGTGATTGGAAAAGTGCTATCATAATTAGAATATGAGGAGCACTACAGTGTTAAAAGTTTTAGAAGCAACATTCACCTCAGCTTGTTTTCGTTAAACATTATTTACTTCTACTGTGTGCAAGGATTGGTAGGTAAGTTAGAGTTACTTCGAACTAAAGTCTGAACAAACTAAGAAGAAATTATTACTTCACAAAGTCTCTTCTGATCGGTAATATGGAAGCAATTTACAGTAAGTAGGCCATTGACCTCAATAATATTTCAGGAGGACCTACTTTCAAACTATCAAAGAAGAACTAGAGTCCTTTTTGGGGGGTAAAACTAAAGACTACAATTAGAATACAATGATTTGAAAGAGAGGGCATACTGTTGAGTAACTCTCAACTCAGTGATGGATGAGAAAAGTGGGTCACTAACAAGCAATTGGATAAATGGCTGGTATAGAGATGTAGTCATGTCAACTAGCAGATTCTGTTACACATTATGCTCATAACCCAGAACAAGATTTCAGTGCTTTAGCAAAGTATGGCTGGACTCACTGCCTCAGAAATATAAGCGTCAATTTCCTAAAAGGAATTCATGGTAAAACTGGTGAGTCTTGCTACGTGGGGAATTTACTGATTTACTCATAGGAAAAGGAAGCTGCAATAAATTTAAATGTGAGAATAATATAGTTGTTACTGATTTTTTTTATTTTGATAAAAATGACCAACATTACTCGCACAAAAATCATTACTGTTGCATAATGAGCAGTTACTTTGTGCTACAGGCTCTTGTTAGTAGTGAATAACCTTCAAGACAGAGAAACAAAAAAAAAAAAAAAGTCGGAAAAAAGAACCATATGAGAAACCCCAATCATGTTTTCACAAGATGTTGTCAAACTTATACCTGAGGCACCCTAATCTCTGTCCATACAGTCCCATGTTTTTGGCATATGATTGAGCACATCCAATCAGATGTCCATCTTCAAGAAAAATTCGAATTGCCTTCGCATCCTTCTCGGGATCACCACTTGCAAAACCTTGGTATGCCATGTCGAAAAAGGGGAAATGGTTTTTCACCTGGAAGATGATTTATTAAGAAAACAGCTATACCAAGCCTCTAGTCCAATAACCAAATAATAAAGCCATACAAAGCTCTACCTTGAACTGATAGGAGATCTCTCTCCATTGTTCCTCTGAAGGATCCACTCCAGTAGGATTATGGGCACAAGCATGAAGCAAAAAGAAAGAACCGCTTGGAGCATTCTACAAAAAAAATATAAGATACCAAATAAAAAAAGCTGCATAGAGCAGTGAAGATTTGTAAATGTGGGTGCATTGGGATAATCCAGCTGTAATTAATGTACCTTCACATCATCCATCAGTGATGCAAAATCCAATCCCTTAGTTTCTGGAAGGTAGTAGTGGAAGGTCCTTTGGGGGACTCGAGCATCTCTCCATATGTTATGATGGCTAGAGAATGCTCATGTTAGAACCAAAAGCAAGTAAAAAAGATAAGCAAGGACAAACATTGATGTCTACAGCGTCAGATCTTAACACATGCATGTAAAAAGAAAACAAGGATTTCCAAGAAATCAAGAATTCTGTCAAGGAAATGGATGTGTTTGTGCTTGTGTGTGTGTGTGTGTGTGTGTGTGTGAGAGAGAGAGAGAGAGAGAGAGAGAGAGATGTAAAAGGTATGTAATGGAAAGAAAGAATAAAAGAGACTCACTTTGCCCAGGTAGGCACAGGAATGTAGATCTGAGAATCAGGCAGGAACCGCTTCTGGAAGTCTGCAAAAAGTCGGCATGCACCTGTACCTGAAAGAGATTGCACTGCTGCAATCCTTTTCTCCTTGATATGATCACTATTTTCCCCATAGGCTAGCTTCAATGTTTCATCAATCATTTTCACACTTCCACCCATGGGAAGATACTCCCTGTTACATATATTAAAGAAAACATCTCAACATCCTTTTTTTAAACAACAGGGCAGCAACTGTGTAATGCAAGACCCACTAATTAACTTTTTTCTATAAAAAATGTTATAATTCTACCAGTATTCTCAAAGCATTTTCCTCATGGTCTTTTCAAGTTTCAACATTGTTGACAACATTGGAAACCAGGTATTTTTTGCAACAGAAAAATCTATTTTCATATAGCCAACATGCCCAATTAAATGATCAGTTCTAGTCAGGTCCCTTTATTTACTATTTCATGTGTTTTCTTTTTACTGTCTATGAGATGCTTTTACCATTTTAATTGTACTGATGAACATAATAGCCTCCAGTCCGCAGCATTTGTGGAAAATGTGAAGGGTAGTGGCTGGATAGCCTGGATTTTACCCACTTGCTAGAATGTGAAAAATGCTCCATAAACAGAGATATTGAAAATCAAGTAAGTATTTTTCAGACTTCTTTTCATTGGTCCTGATGGCCCCTAAAAAATCATATGCTAGTTGACCATTTAATGACAAAATTTGAGAAGCTCAACTTCAGAGAGGAAAAGGCTACAATCATAACTTGGTCTCGCCCATCTAGGCATCTACCATCATAGTCGCAATGATTGTCCACACAGGCATTGAATCATAATGTAAAGAACATTTATCTATTTCTATAACAGAGATCCATATGATGTCATTTCAAAAAAAAAAAATCATATGGGGGTCATAAATTGGGAGATCCCCAATATGTTTCATGAATGCCGATCAAATAAAATGGAAACTCGATTTGGATGCACGGGAAGGAAAATACTTTCCGACAAATTAATCTTATACTGACATAAAATGGTTATACTCAATTGTATTTTTTTTTTATTTGAGAAAGTTTACAAGTTCTTTTGCTTCATGCATCCAAACAGAGCAAAAACATATTCATTATTTTTAGTCCAATATAGCAAACAAGTTCCCATAACCGCAGTATGTACACTTCAAAATACAACCTAAAATTCATAAAAATTAGATCTTTTTTAAAACCATCATGTAAACATCCAAACGAGTTTTGACAATCAGAGACAAACGAATTTGTAAAAAAGAACAAGACCCAGTTGAAATAAAGCAGCATACATGTTCAGTTTACCAGCAATCCTTCGCTCCGCTTCTCGAACACATTCAAGAACTACAGGCTTCCCATTATCATCACGATAAGCTCCCTGTATCATCAAAACAAGTAACGATTGTACCAGGTTCGAGGAAATTGGAGGCTCTGTTGGATACATGGAAAGGAAAGTTTTTTGTTTTTCTCTCTTTCGAAAACAACCATTTTTAAACTAAAACTTGGTAAACCCACTTTCAGTTTCACAATTTCAGTTGAAAATTAGCCATTTTCCCTGAAAGCACATTCCTTTCCATGACACAATTGCAGATAACATGGAAAAGAAAGAAAATTGAAGGCTCTGTTTGGATACATGGAAAGAAAAGTTCTTCCCAGGAAAAAAAAACCATCTTTTTAACTAAAAAAGAGTAAACCCAGTTTCAACTCCATCTATTTTTCAAGAAAGCAGTTTCCTTTCCATACCTCCAAACCGAAATTGAGGGCTCGGTTTTGACACATGGAAAGAAAAGTTCTTTTGAGCAATTAACCATTTTCTAACTAAAAATTAGTAAACCATTTTTATCTCAACTATTTTCAGTTTTTTTTTATTTAAAAAAAAAAGAAGAAGCTATTTTCAAGAAATCACCTTCCTTTCCATCACCCAAATTCCAAACCCAAACATTATTTAAAAGAAGAAGAAGAAGAAGAGAGTGGGGATGAAGGAGAGGGTTATGGAATAGAGGGAACTGACCACTCCAACATTGACTTTGTCGGGGCTGGGATCTGCGAGAAAGGCCTCAGTTACGCCGAGAATCGGGTCCTTGGGTGCGGGTTCGACGCTTTTCCACCAAGAGGACATGGATCGGACTCCAAAGAAGGATTTACTAGGGAAAACAGTCCTGCGGATCGTGGATCTCGACGCCATGGAAGCCATTTCGGATCCTCCTCTTCTCCTTTACCTTCCGTTCTTTGCAGAGAAGAAGAAGAAGAAGAAGAAGAAGAAGGAGGAGAAGAAAACGTTAGAAACTAAGCGAAACTAATCTAGTCTTCGGCTGTTTTTTTCGTTTTTCCTATTCTTTGCGTCTCACCCTTTCTTTCTTTATGGCGGCGGTGGCCCATGGCTTTAAAGAAAGTAATAGAGAAAAATAAAATATTAAAATAGAAATCAATTGCTTTATTGGTTTAAGGCATGTATCAGCTCTCTTAAAGCTGACGAATCTGGAAAGGAAGTCTGTCTCCTATAATACGAAGAATAACAATTAAATTTTAACACGTGTCAGGCTGGTCCATTAGCCTGCATTCACAGTACAGGTCTTACTCCCGCCATAATTTCGTATATATTTTTTGAATAATTTCTTAGAAAATGAAAATTCCACATCTTTATTTATTCGATTTCTTAAGAATTGGAGTTATCAAGATCAGATTTTTCTATAAATGATTCAAAAAAAAATCATGAGAAAGTGTCTGAACACAAATTCAATAATTTAAATAAAAAATTGAAATACTTTAATTATATAGATACTTAGATATAACTTATTTAATAAATAGATCGAAACTATTCAATAAAACTTAGATGAGTTGATTGTTCTCATAAATTGATACAATTCAACTAAAATTATATAAATTAATTGAATCCATTTATAAAAGAGATTTTGACTCATTTATTTAAATAAGTGGACCTCAATCTACTATATATATGTTAACACTCACTGATGATTTGTGGACGACATAAATCTAATGTGTAGCGATGTGATTACTTATGTTTTTTTTTTTTAACTATCATGATTCGTTTGTTGATTTTTTACCATGTTCGATGAGTTCCCAGGTTACTAAACATTTCAGTCTGTGCACTTTTAATGGTGGATCTTGAACTAAAAAGGAAAAAAAATATTGCATGATAACATATGAATGAACTTGTATATGTAGTATGCATCACGTTTAAAACATGATATAAGTTGCTCCATTTAGATACATGAAAATTTTAAAAAATTATATATTAATTATTTGGTGTGGATATCAAAAGCAATGAAGATTCATAAGAAGATGTGGTCCAATTAGACTTAATTGAAGAAATTGCACTCCAATTCTACTAAATAATCGATGGAGGAAAGAGAGGACCCACGGAAATTTCTAATGAATCCACTTGCACCCAATCGTAAGCCCATATGAGTGTACTATGGGTCTAGACCTGTTTCATGATGTTTTGGGCCTTAAAGGCCCATGTTAGAAGACCCATATGCTAGGGAACAGAAGTGGTGAAGTCCACATCATCATCTATGTCATCGATTTGTTGGATGCTAAAAAGGATTCAATTTTACAAGGGTGCATGGAGTGTTTGAGAACATGAAAACCCGATTTGGAAATCATCCAATTAGCAACGGTCTCTTGCTTTGGGTGTGTGGATCACATGGACTAAATTTGGGAGCTTCAAGCTTAGCAACAATTCAAATTGTAGCTGAAATTCAATGCTGAATTCATGCCAAATTCGCCCACAGAATAATGGCTTAATTTTGATTTTTTTTATTTTATTACCAATGATTTAATCAGGGGTAGAAATCTCGATATCGATCGGCTGATATTCGAATTGATGCATGATAATAAAACTATTGGAAGTCGACAATCCATGCAACCACTCAGACTCTCGGTCTTGGGCTTCCCATTGGACCCATCTAGTTGGTGGGATGAGTATGCCAGGAACCACCCTACCATTTGCTTTTAAAAATAAAACACAACCCAACCATTAATGTCTTCAGTAGTTGGGTCGAAAAATCATTTTCATTAAAGATAATTAGATGGCCATATGATAAGATGAACTGCATTAGAGTCCACATAAATAAAACAAATTAAATTATAGCTAGTACAGTCTTTTATATATCTCACCTAATTATATGTTCTAATGGTTATTTTGAAGGCTGTTCTCCTTATTCATTCTTATTAAATTATAGCTAGACTCTCCAGAAAGAGGGTTACAACTCAGAACAAATTGGGGTAAGAAATCATAATTAGTAAAATATAACTTTTAATCAAGCAACCATAAAAGCAGATGTTATCTGTAAACGAACTTAGTTTAAAGGAAAGTTCATGAAAAGAAGTGAAGAGAAAATGGAAAGACAAAACTTGCAAAACTAAAATCCTATTGAAACTGGGTCTAGAAACCTGTCATCTCTTTAAAGGAGAGAAGAAAAACCTAAAAAGGAAGCCAAGGGTTTGATTCCTACTATAGAGTTGCTTGTGACTTGTTGAGGATGACTCCTTCATACTTGACCTGAAACCACTTCATGGAATCTTCTTTAGTTACCCTATGCTGAATGCCAACACGAGACTTGCACCTACGGCGGCGACCCACTCGGTACCCCGGTCGTTCCAGCACCACAAAAAAGTCCATGCCATAAATGCCAGTTGAAGGATCATACCTGCGGACAAAAACCACAATTTACCTAATCAGCATTGCTCGGTACTCTAAACAAGCATGGATGACTTTGACATGGAAGTGAAAAGTAAATATGGTTTCTACAACAATTAAGATTGGAGTCTTGTCAACTTCTAGATTGTTTCAAATTTGATGCAGTTTGAGACTTTCTTCCTTTTCTTTTGTCAACTATTTCCAAACGAGTCACTTAAAAAAATTTGAGGCACAGGTGAGACACAGGATTTTTTTTTCCTAATTAAGAAGAACCAGTGCATCACCATCATAACTCGTATATTCTAGGTCAAAGAGATGATGAAATTTCAGACGTTTATTTAATATATAGATGTTGACTCATTAGACACTTTATTAACAAGGAATACATTTTCCCATGGACAGAGAAATAATGTTGTTCAAAGCATCACAGTATTATCGCATTCACAGTTTAAAAAATGGGCATCGAAATGAGAAATCTCATGACCCAACAAGAGCTTGGCTGCAGTATCGTTATAGCCAATCGACACAGAGCCCCAAACCAATACCCTAGCTCAATAGTCCTGAATTCCAGTCTCATCCAAAGACATGCATGGATATAGGGATGGCAATAGGCCAGGCATATGCTATGCCGAGTCCGAGCTCGAGCTCGAGCCCAAAATGGGCTTGAAATGCATGCTCAAGCCCAAACCAAACAAGTCTGATGGCAAGCCCGAGAAGTTATTCATATTTTCAAAATTAAAATCCTTCAACAAATCCTTATGGCAATGAGAGAGAGAGAGGGAGAGAGACGTGGATGTGGAGGAGAAAATGGGAATGGGTAAGCATGCTCCCCTAGGAAAGTGGGTAGGGATGTAAGATTCACAGGACTATACATACATTGTTATGATTCAGCTAGAATTGGGCTTTCAGGCCGGAGCATGCATATGACCAAGTCCACCCTGAAATTTAAATGAGCTTTATTTTAATATGCTAAAGCTCAAGCCTGAGCTCAAACATAATGGCCAAGCTCGATTTTTAGGGCCAGGCTCTTCAGACTTTCAGGTTTTTAGGCTAATTGTCATCCCTACATAGATAGCGCAATTCAGATCTATGGTCTCATATCTCAACTAAACAAACATACATGTAACAAAAGTTGTAAAAGATCATACTTGATGGAAAAGTGGAATTGCTATTGAGCCCTCCACTCCATAAAACAGAACATCAACTGATCAGATTACTTGAAAACCGTTTCCACCCATGGATACTTATCATGCTGGACAGTTGCAGGACACTTTGTAGAATGATATAGCTAACTCCATAAAATGTCCAAAAGGTTATTATACTTGAACATGTAATACTCTTCAACTACTATTTTCACAAGAAACATACAAATCAAAAGCTATAAAAGATCTTACTATAATACATATTACATAAAAGAGTGGCAAAGAAAAGGCTATTGATAAAAGTTCCTTTCTTGTTTAAGAACATGGAAACATTTTCAAACCAAAACTATTAAACTATGTTGTCAATGGCATAGAAATTGGGAATCATACAAACCATTGGATGAAACAAGTACGAAGGGGAAAAAACTTACTTAATTCCAAGATCAATGTGCTCTTGGATGCCAAAACCAAAACACCCAGTGTCACTGAAGTTTCTCCTCAACAGCTCATATTCTTTCACTTTCAACCCACTTTCCAAGAGTTGCATTGCCTTGTCACCTCGAACAGTAACATAGCAAGCTATCTTTTCATTACGCCTAATGCCAAAGGATCGGACAGTGTACCTTGCTGTAAAAGAATATTAAACATGGTTATACAAGGATATCAGTCGATCAAAAAAAACCAAACATGTAACATTATGATAAACCTACCCTTGGAGAACACAGGTGTTTGCCCACTCAATTGCTCTAAGACCTATAAGGCATAGCACATTTCAGTACAAAGAGAAAAAATAACAAAGAAAAATTACCCACGCAAAAACAAGATAACAAATCCACAATCAAAACTGAAACACATTCATCACAACTGAGAAAAATCAATTAAATTGTATCTCAATTTATCTAAAACAAGCTGCAGTCTCAAGTGCTAAGTCATATTAGAAATTCTTGGAATATCTCCCTCTACTCTCTGGCAAATAACAACAAAAGCAGATGCTTCCAAAATCTGAAACAGTCCAAGTAAGTGGAGTTCAAAATCATCTTCAGGAATTGGTACTGGATTGTCTAATGATTATTTGGGGCAAAAAGGTAGAGATAATAAAATCCCAACCAATATGCTCCTTCCTACAACCACCAACGTTGTGAGATTGAGTCCCATTACCCCATACATAGACACATAGAGAGACTAAAAGTTGGTTTCTTAATATAATAATTGCCACAGCTTTCTTAACATAATGTTTAACACAACTCCATAGCAGAAGAAGGAGACATCCATCATCCTCATCTACTAATATCCCATCTATTAGGGGTCACTTTTCATTTGACCCTATCATAAATCATAATGCATGTCACTCCACCAACTATCATGCCAATGGTCTACCTCACCTCCTTGTTTGCTTTCAATCCTCAGTAAGGAAATTATAACCAGCCTAGTCCTCCACAGTCTGCTCAACAGCCTATTTAAGTTGGCATGCAAATGCAACCAAAAAAAAAAATTATTCAAAAGTATGGCAGTCCAAGTAGCATTAATGTGAAGGCTCCAGGACAAAGTGAAAGCTTACACTTAAGTTGAGGCATGTTTGAGTTCTGATTCTTATGAGTAATTTATCGAATCTATACAGAGGAACGAATTACGAACTCCACATAAAAACATGATCTTTACTTAAAACTCCCATGCACGGAATAAATAATAAAGTGCGAATCAAAACATGAATCTTAATTTCCCACCAGCGGCCCTCTGATGCATGTGGTTCAACCACTGAAGAATCTTTACATAATTAAGGATATCTCTATGTGCGAAGGAAATAGAACTGAAGTTTCAATTCCCAAAGGCCCAAAGGACGGAGAGAGGAAAAGGAAGTTTGTACCTTGGCGGCACGTGTGAGGCGATCGCCAGACTCACCAACGGAGATGTTGAGAACGAGCTTCTGCACCTTTATCTCCCTCATTGGATTCGAAAGCTTCTTCTCCGACGCCTTTTTTTGTCACAAAGACAACAAAGCAAATCAATTAGAAGGAAGAAATGACACTGATAGGAATCAATCAAAGCAGAAATGAAAAGGAAAAGAAGAAGTAAGAAGAACCGACCATGGGTTCCTGAGAAAGGAGGGGAGGGGAGAGGAAGGGAAGAGTTGGGAGGCGCGGCAGACAAGAGGGGAGATCTACAGAAGCAAGCACACTGTAAAATAGGGCAAACTTTCGAGCTTGTTTGGGTTTCCACGTGGACTATACCAACCGTTAATTAAGTCAATTTTCTTTATCATGGGTATTTTAGTTAAAGTTTAACTCTTCCTTTAAATTGTTTTATACTGTGATATTAAATTAATATAATTAATATTATATTTAAAAATATTAAAATTATGAACAATTGAAACTCATTTTAATACTGTAATAATGAGAAATAGAAAATGATATTCTCAAGGTATGAGAAGATGAGAAAATACAATAAATAAAAATTGTAAATATTTTTTAATAAAATTAACTATTTAAAAAACTAGATCACTATAGAGACCAGATTCAACTACACAATTCAGTTTAGATTTTAAAACACTAGGAAATCTTTTGATTTAAGAAATTTCTTAGTCTAATCATTTCAATTATATCAATCATTTTATTTTTGAAAAGATATTTTAAATGTCAAACAAACAACCATGTCGCATATCATAGAACGTGATTATAATTTGTGGAATGTTACGTGACCGATGATCTTGATTTGTTAAAATAAAGTGATCAAATATAAACTTCGTTTGAGCGAGCTAGATCTGAATCTGTCACAAACAATCATGTCACAGATCATAAAATATGGTTTATAATTTGTGAAATGTTACATGATAAATGATCGTAATTCGTTAAGATAGAGTAAAGCTTGACCAAATCTAAACTTTGTTTGAGCGAGTTAGATATGAATCAGTCACAAATAAAAGGTTTGAACATACATAAAAACGTAATGGTAAAGCACTGTCATGTTTTTTAAGCTCATTTAGCACAAATGATAAGCTTGAATCATGAAACAAGTCTGATTAATTTTTCAAATAATTTAGTATCCACATATGCTTATATTATACCAGACCACATATAATTTTTTAGGGCTTTTACTATAGTAAAAGAAAGAAAAAGGTAAAAGAGTATGATAAATTTCCATTCTTTAATTTTTTTTAACTAAGTTAAATTTTTTAAAAAGAAATTAAAAAAGGGCTCGAACAAGTAAGTTGGCCGTTATCGAAAAATAAAAAAGGGGTTTAACACCGTTATCGGCCGATGTATCGTTATCGGCCGATATTTTTCTCTCTCTAGCCGATATCGGCCGATACGATACGACCGATATATCGACCAATAACGATATATATCGACCCATATGCACTCCTTTAAAACTGATAAATATTGGCTGATATGATATGTATCGGCCGATATTTGTACCCCTGCGCTCATGTGCTTTAATATATTTAAACATGTTGAGCTAAGGTAGTGGAGTGATTAGCCTCTTAACATGCTTAGATGGGAATTTCTTTTAATATTAAATTGTAAAATTTATAAAAAGAATATAGAAAGTATAGTTTATAGATCATGAATTTCCTGTCAATGATCCAATCATAGATATCTTAAAATTTATATGCAAGGTGGAGTCCTAATGCATAAAAATGACAAAAAACGAAAAATAAAAAAGGTATTCCGTTGCCGGGACTCGAACCCGGGTCTCTCGGGTGAGAGCCGAGTATCCTAACCAACTAGACTACAACGGAATGATGCTCAGAGTTTTAAAATTATTTTACTAATCTAGTTTCAAAAGTATTTTACTAATCGACATTTATTCTACATTGCTTGATACATTTCATTCTGAATTAACATTTTTAGTTTCCTCCACTGTTAAATTAATATTTAATTAGAGCCCATTTTGAGATTGCACTCATTATTGGATTGATCATTCACTATTGATAAAATTAACTAGAAATAATTGATAAAAAGTTTGTTCATTATGCCTGTCAATTGACATGTCCAATAGTTCGCCAATAATTCAATCTAAACATATGTATAAAATGATTAATGGTTTTTTATTTTTTTCAAGATTAGGCCTCAACCCAACAACTATCACCTTTACCATAAGGATGGTAGCATAGATCATTTTTCTTTAGTAAATATAAAATTTTCATTTAGGCAAAAGTCTATAGTTTAGATGGTAAGGGTCTATTGTTCCAATTATCAGTTTCAATAATAGAACATTAGATGGCTGACCCCATTCACAATGATTTGTTAAATGCATGTTAGCGTGAGCGGTAACAAAGGGTTTCATTAAAATGGAAAAAGGTACATGAGAGTAGAATGGTCTAAAAGGGAGAGACTTACAAAGGAAAAATGAAAAAAAAAATATACAAAAGAAAACTGATTAACAAACTCCTCTCAATCAAGAAATAAAATACAAAACAGAAAGAGATCCTCAAGAATCAAAGATGGAAGACTCGTGAGTATCCATCATCAACTCCCAACTTAGTAAATTAATATGCCACGTCAGGGGTTTAAAAATCGGTATCGGCCGATACGATATGTCGACTGATATATCGTTATCGGCCGATATATCGGCCGATAAGTTTCTCTTTCTTCTTTGTTTTTTTAAATATCGGCCGATATCGGCCGATATTTTGATATCGGGCCGATATAATACGGCCGATATCAAGGCCGATATTGTGAATATCGGCCGATACGATACATATCGGCCGATATTCACAAGGCCAAAACCGATATATATCGGCCGATACGATACGTATCGGCCGATATTTAAACCCCTGTGCCACGTCATTAGTTGTCCGAGTGATTTGAGGAAAAAAAAACATTTAGTTCTGACACCAGAACTCTAATCTCCGTACTTATCGATTTTCAAAGGGGGCGTCCAATGAAGAATATGGAATAAATGATTTTGCTAATTATGATGATATAAATTCTCTTAAAATAATCATTAGAATCGCTAATTTTAATCAACTTTTTAGTATTTTCTATCTATTATATTATATTGAAAACTATATCTACCATCACTCCACAATATGTCATATTGGTCCCCTCATGAAATTAAATTCTCACATTAATAAAAAGGAAAATTTAGCATTTTATTCTTTATACTAGTTTTAGTATGTATATTTGTCGGAATGGATAATTTCTATTTTCTAACCTGAAGTGTCAACCTGTGAACCTGACAAGAACTCAATTCATGAAAATATAGCTTGAGTTGAGTATATTGACAACCCATCTAATGAATGAATTGAGTTTGGCTTAGAGGTTTCTAATCAAATTAGTCAATCCAATCTAAACACGATGATGTTTGTAAAAATGAATAAATTCAAATTTAGTCCAAACAAATAAAACTATATTATAATTGTCAATTCCATTTTATGTGGGTCAAAATGACCAAAATGTTTGCCTTCTATCTCAGGAAGATTGCGAGTTCGAACCCCCATGGCCTAATCTTAATGTGGTCTAAGGGTAGTGGACTCACCCGTGAAGATTTTACGCTGGGTATCCCGCGATTTCCTACGTAAATTAAAAAAAAATTACCAAAATGTTTGATTCGAATATAAAAACTGAAATAAAAGCATTACGAAAATATCTTACCTCATCTTCTAATCCATTTTCACTATTTTAACATTACTTTCGTCTTAATTTTTATAACATATTTTTTACTTCATTCTTAATTTAAATATTTATATTTCTTAGATATCAAGAAAGTTTTAAGTACAAAGAATCCTCTCTCATTTTAGATTAGAAAGTATAAATATATCTATGTACGGATTTAAATCTGGGTATCAGCCAAGATATCAGCCGATATCTCAGATGAGAAATTTGTCTCTCCTTTTTTTTTTTAAAACCATCTTTATTGGTCGATATCGGTGATATATATATCAGATATCGCTCAATATCTCAAATCTTAGTCGATACATATTATATCGGCCGAGATATCAAAGTTTTAAAAACCGAGATTTGTTACGTATCGGTTGAGATTTGTTTCCCTCTTCGTAACTTTGAGTTTAAATCATCTAAAAAGAACTCTCCTTCATGTGCAGAGGGATGGATAATGTAAAAAATTTAATTTTGTCTTTTTTACTCTTTAATTCTTTAAAGACAAAATTAAGAGAAAAATGAAAAAGCTCCCATTTTTTACATCATTCAATATAACCAAATAAAAATATCGATGCACAAATAAATTCTCCATAATTTACTTTTTTTTTCAAAGAAAACATAAACAAAACTATAAAATAGACAAAATGTTGAAATATTTCAATGTAAAACAAATCAAACAATCACTCAAAGAATTGACAATTACAAGTTTGATTGAACAAAACAAATATTTATTGAAAACGACCCATCTAATGCTAGATACTTGGCGTAGTCAGTAGTGCCAAACAGGAGTATAAATCTTAGTCGCTATGGCAGAGATCTCATCGAAAACTCGCCGATATCAGTCGATACGCATTTATACGACCGATATTTGTCCAAAAAAATTTAGGAGTGAGAGAGATCTCGGTCGAAATCTGAGATACCGAGATATCGGCCGAGACGCTGATATCTCTGTAAAAGAAAATTTTGTACCCCTGATGCCAAACCATAAATCAGGTGGGCCCATCTTCTCATGACCTAAGTAATGTAGTGGATCCTTTCTTAAAGCCATGCGTGCAAATATCGGCCGATATGATACAGGGTTTCAGTCTTTTATCATATCAGCCGATACGTATTGTATCGGCCGCACAAGATAATTCTCGACCGATATATCGGCGATATATATCGGTCTGATATCGGTCGATATCCATAATACCGGTCTTTTTAAAAAAAAAATCAAAACGGTGGTAGGCCTGAGTTGATATCTCGACCGATATTTTCATTTTCATTTTTGTTAAAAGCTTCCTTTTAGATTATTTATTTATTTTTTAATTCAGAAAAAATAAAAATAATAAAAAGTACCAATATTTAAAAAAGAAAAAGAAAAGAGGAGAGAGAATTTTATCAGCCGATATCTCGGTCTTGCCGAGATTTGCACCCCTGCCTAGGCCAGGGCTACCAGCGACGTAGATCTATTCTCACTTTGACTAAATTTTTAGTCTATTTGAATAAACAAGTGGGTCGGGCTTTTACAAAAAAAGGTCCAAAAAGCCATTCGGGCTTTGACCCATTTAGACATTATATGCTCCATGTGTATACTCAATTTATACCCTTTTTAAAAAATATTTTGTGAGTTTCATTAAAAATAACTGGTCATTTTGAAATTAGATTTAATAATTTCAACTCAAAATTCAATTTCTAATCCCTTGATTTTAATGGTCAAAATCATCAAGTGTTCTTGTCTTGATGATATTTGAAAATGCATGGTAATTTTTTTTTAATTTACATATGAGATATTAAAGGAAACCCAGCGTAAAACTCCACAGGTGATACCCAATGCCCTTAAAGCACACCAAATGAGGCCATGAGGACTCGAACTTGACACCTCCTGCTTCCTGAGACAAGAGATTATCAGTTGAACTACACTTATGCTGATTTGATGAGTAAAACGAAGTAGACTGAGTTTTGGTTCCAACCCATGAACACGCCTCATTCAGGTGAGCAAGTCTAGGATTTAGGACAACCTGAGACTGAGCCTAATATGTAATTTAAGGACCTAATATCTGGCTCAAATTTGAGCATTAGGGCCTAGTCAAGCGTTTTGAACTTAGGCCTGGCCTAATCCAAATTAAAATTCATAGGCCGCTGCATGAATTTCACTCCTGATCATCATTATTGTCCAAGTTTTTTTTTTTTCCAATCAAATTTAAAATCAACAAAATTCACATGCAGCAACGTATGGAAACTTTATACCTGCCCTCACGTGTAACTGGACTGCTGGACCCTATGACTGTACACGAAACCTGTTCTAATACCATGTTAAAAAACCATGACATGATAACACTTTTAAAGTAAAATTCACTCTCAAAAATTAACCGTTAGGACAAAAGTGCCTCAAGTGTTATATAAAGTCATTCGTATCTCAAATTAATGAACATGGAACTTTGTCACCTCACATATCTTCAAAGTAATTGATTGCATACAGACGATAAAAAATGAGAACATAGCTAGTGGGTCATATTATTCTCTAGAACAGTAGAAGATGGGCCCATGAAAAGCAGATCCCAGCAGATCGTTTACTATACATTTCTTTTTAAAATATTATCTCCTGTCAACTTGAAGAACCCACATACATAGAAAACTATTCTGTCAAACAATTGCAGCCCTTACTACCCCCCTGCAATTGCCGTAGCGTGGGCACATACGGTAAAACTAAAAGAGAAAAGCACCTTTTGCTATAATTTACCAATCAGATCTTGGGCTCTCAATGGGCCAAAATTGGGCTTACAATTTTGGAAATGACAATGTCTCTGTATTTGCATGTCGCTGCCGAATCTTTGTCCTAGTTTGGCCCTCACGAATGCGTCATTTGAATCCATCCCCTTCACCAAGGGTTAAAAAAATGCACAAACTGAGATATCGGTATCTCGACCGATATCTCAGTACTTTGGATCTCAGCCGAGATATCAGTCAATCTCAGCTGATATATCTCTCTCTCTCTCTCTCTTGATTTTTTTTTGGCAAAAATCGGTAGTTTAAAACCGTATCGGCCAATATGCACAGTATCCGTCAAGATTTGTACCTCTGCCCTTCGCGGATCATCCAATGAAGTAAGCTGCGGTTGAAAGTGAAAGAATATGAATTCCCCCATCGTATCCGCTTAACAGTATGCTCCATGGCTGAAAATGATTGATATTCCATACTTTGTGTCCTACTGATTCCATATAATTCTTGACACTAAGAGTCTTATCATCATTAGCCAAAATCCCATCTTGTCAATGTCAAAAGTCCACTCACAATTCATTATTAGTTGACAATTGCATGTGTAAATGACCATTAAGAGTCCATTTGAATGACAGAGAAGCAAGAGATTCTCCACTAGTCTTCACTAAATAAGTCCCTTTCTCCTTACATGCCAAAATCTATTTTCCCATCTTCGCCGTCACCTCTATTTTTTTTTATGACCAAAATATGTTAGAGCACCCAACTAATCCATAGAACATGTACAAACCTCCTTGTCTACACACATTGGATAAGTCTACATAGAGTGACTCTTTAGGGTGAAGTGGAAATCGAATTCAAGACTCCCATTTCCTGAACCGGATTCAGGACGACTAATCCCCAGAGTCATCTCTTTCCTTCTTTACTCTTTGTACATTCTCACTTGTGATCATCAATCACATAAAATACAAGAGAAAACCCTATCCGAGGAATCCCCTCTCCAAAAGAATTCTGTGGAAAACTTTCTCCTTATCATAACCAAGATGGGACATTTGTCTCGTTCGTGGATTAGAATCCCATGAAAAACCATAAGAAAATTTGAAGAAATTCCTCTTCATTTTGAAAGATAATTTTGTTTAGTAATTCCCATCCGCAAGGCATCTTGCAGTTCTCACACTATTTCATTCCAACAATGTGTGAAACAGGAGCATGTGAGCCTGGAATGCCGGACGGCTGGAACCTGTAATTGGATTTCTACCTCACAAATTTCATTCCGTTGAAGCAATCATATTGATCCAAGCAACGTTACTTCGACTTTCAAATCAAGAGCTAATAAAAACTCTGGATTCAGGGGAGAGAGAGAGAGTAATGGCACCAGACATTCAAATGTTTTCAGAAAATGGTACAACTTTGCAGATTTTGGATAAAATACCAGGGATTTCATTTCCTTGTAAATGAAAAACATAAGCATTCCAGATATCTGGACACAAAAAGGGCACTCTCCCTAGTATTACCCGATGTGTGTGAATAGGGAGGTTTGCACATATTCCAAAAATTAGTCAAGTGCTCTAAAAGGCCTTAGTCTTTAAAAAAAAAAAAAGACTGATAGATTTTTTGGGCACTTAATTGCAAAACAATGATAAGTAGAGCTACTACAAAGAGGAACACACCTACCCCAGTACAGTACAGACTTGGACTGTCTGGTAATATAAGTGAGTTGGATGCTCTGTTGTGAATTCTATTTGCAAATAATATTGTTAAAATTAGTAAAAAGATCAATTAAATAATAAGTTGGATTCGTGGAGGAATGTATTTGAACGAAATCGTTTAAAAATTAGTAGAAGAAAGATAGAATGTATGGTGCAATTTTAGTGGAAAGAGAGAAACGAAGAGCGATTCAATTACAACTGAAAATAACTTATTATCGCATAGTGATGAGTTTAGGTACTTGGGCTTTGTGGTAGAATTGAATTGTCCATCTAATTATGGTAAGTTATAACAAACAAGATAAGAACTAAGTGGGCAAACTATAGCTGAGCTAGTAAGGTATTGTGATAAAATAGTCGCAATTCTTTAATGAGCAGAGTGTTAGGTGATAAGGGAAAAAACAAATAAACAAAGTTAGGATAATAGAAATATGTATACTATATTGGATGAGTGGAATAACTTTAAAAGTTGGTGTTCGAATTTACCATCTTAGTGATGCCTTTAAATAGATGTAATACATGACAAAATGAGAGGAACCAGTTTCAAGTGATTTAGTCGTGTAAGTGAGACCAGAGACCACTCCACTATGTAGAGTTAGAGAAGTTACAATTGAAGGTACAAGTAGGAGCGGAAGGCCGTTGCAAACGTAGAAGGAAAGGATAAAGAAAGGCATAATAAATTGTGGAGTCACAAACATTATAGTTTACAATAAGGTTAAACAAAAAAGTAGAACTCAAAAGGCTAACCCAAATTGATGGGACAGTGGCATGCAATGCCGATGACGATGCCAATGAAAATAACTAGTGAGGTGAACAAAATGTAAAGAAAAGAAAACAATATCAATCTGATGACAAGTGCAACTCATCTACAGTCAATGTCAAATTTGAAAATTAATCAGTAAAGATGGGTCATGTGACTTGCAAGGAAGATGGAGAAAAGAGCACTCAGATGAACTCTAGAGAAATAAGTATGCTGTATGCAAACAGTTAACAAGTGAAAATTTCTGTGAATAGACATGCTTGTGTGCAAAGCAACCAGAGTTATCAAAGTTTTCTGTGCTGAAGACTAAAATCAGAGACTGGCCTTGAAAGTATCAATCACCAGTTGACCAAGAGGCTCAAATGAGAGTAGCGCCAAATAGATTTTTTTTTTTTTTAAGACCAACATGTCCAGGGAGCACCTGACTAATTCTTGCGATAAGTGCAAACCTCTCTGTCCACATACATGATACTTAGAGGGGCGTAGCCCTTTTATGTTGAGAGTAACTTAAACTCAAGACCTGCCGTATTTCAGGCGGGTTCTTGACCGCCAAGCCAACCCTCACAGGTTACCCCAAATAGATTTTTTTTATTTATTCATTTATTTATCTATTATTATTTTTTAGATTTTTTTTTGTGTGTGCATGTGTGTGGCTAGGGGGCAGGGGTGGCGGTGGGGTGGTTGTTGATTTTGGTCACTTTATATATCACAGCAACAGCAACCCTAAAGTTTAGAAGCATATGCCCAACCAGGCAGAATGATCTACAAACATTTATGTCAGACCTTTCAAAACTAAAGGGAACTTAAATGCTAGAGTTCAAAGCTTAGTCCAAATCTGAATGCAATATAGATAAAAGAGCACTCATTAATTTTTCTTTTATCATCCTTCTTTTGGGAGGTTAAGCCACTTTTACAGTTGGATTGTCATATTATTGTCTTTAAAAAGTGATTAAACAACTAGGATCTATAACAAAGGGTTACTCAATTGGATCATATTGAATACATCTATAAGAGAAATTAATAAATTCTCAAAATATCACCAAACTCCTAACCAGAAATATCAGCACTTATTGCAGGAAATTAACTGCACATTGCAAATTTGAAACATGTATAAAGAAAAAGCCACTAACAAATTGTACAAAGAATGAAAGTTGAAGAGCAGAAAACTTAGCAGCGCAAAATAGCATCAGATTCTAATATTTGGCACACTATAAAAAAGATAAGAAGAAATGAACAGATACTCAATTATTAATGACATAAATCCCCAAATCATTAATAATCTAATGTTCCAGCATCCACCTTACAAGAGTAATTCCATATAGGTCACACTAAGAAAAGGAAAATGGGGAACGAATTAATGAAAATTAAGGAGGAAAAAACAAATAAAGATTGCAAAACAAGAGGTAGATGAAGAAAACAGTGTCAATAATATGAAGAAAATAGAAAAAGAAAACCATAAGACTTACAGAAATGCAGCCCAAGACAAACACCTTTCAAAAGGAATACGCCCCAAAAGACATCATCATGCCTTCCATCCACTCCATTGCTTTCCAAAAAATAGAATCCAAAGAAGAATAGTATCTGAAAGGAGAAAAAATTACCACCCTAGATGAAAAAAAGAATGTCCAAAACCAGCTCTGTTCACTGTTCCCCGCCTTCTTTATCTGCATCTCTCTTCAATTTCAGACCAAATAACAGAAGCCCACCACCAATTTCTACTCCTTTCCCTCGTAGCCAATCCGCATTTTCGTTTCAGCTGCACCATTTGGAAAGAAGAACAAGGAAAATGATGAGAAAAACAATTGAAGAAAGCCCAATTGCCACTCCAAGGACAAGCTTATTCGGTCCATGATGATGGCTCTCCTTGGGCTTCTCATCACCGGAATCGTCACCATCACTGCTGTCATTTCCACTGCCAACCGATGAATCTGCAGATGAGGATTTGTCTGGCGGGGCCTGCACGGGGAACCCATCTTTATCACACTTTGCAATCCCAAGCTTTAGCTTTGAAGAGACCATGGAATGGTTGTAACAAAGATTGCTATTCCCTTCCACTCTAAAAACCACTAATTTCTTAATAGTGCTCTCGTTGAAAGGAATGACTCCTTGGAAGTTATTATTCGCCAGATTCAGGTACTTCAATCGCCGCATTTCGGAAAGGAACCTGGGGACAGTCCCATTTAACTGATTTGAGCTGAGATCGAGGTGCGTCAGTGAAGGAATTGCAGCCAAAGAATCAGGAATCGGACCTGAGAGCGAATTCGATGAGAGCGAAACATTCTGGAGCGAGATCAGGTCTCCAAATGAGTCAGGTATCTCACCCGAGATCTGATTGGAGCTGAGATTCAAGAATGTGAGATACTGGAGCTCAGTCAGTGACCCGGCTATCCGCCCCTTGATCCGATTACCTGAAAAATCTACATGGGTGGTGTTGGCATGCCATCTTTTGGGGAGAAAACCAGTGAGATTGGCGTGGGAGACAGTGACAGAGTTGATTTTCTTCATGCTGGAGATAATGATGGAGGGGCCGGATGCGGTGATGGGGACGGCAGAGACGGTGAGTTCGGTGAGGTTCTGAAGGTGGCTGAGCCAGACACCGCTAAGCCGGCGGATGCTGGAAATGCAGGAAAAGGACCGGAGGTTGCCAGCGAGATCTGCGGGAAGGCGGGGGAGGGGAGAAATGTGGGGGCAGTTGAAGAAGGAGAGGGAGTGGAGAGTGGAGAGTGATTTGAGGGCAGTGGAGGAGATCTGGACATCATCAGAGCAGTTGGAGAGGCGAAGGGAGAGGAGATGGCGAAAGGGCTTGGATGAATCACAGATGGTGGCATTGTTTGAGGAAGGTTGAAGACAGGGATCCCTAGCAGTAGGAATATTTAGAGATTGTAGGGCAGTCAACTGCTTTGGATCAAGTGTAGAAGAAGAAGAAGAAGGAGGAGAAGAAGACCCTTTTGTTGGAGAGGGCAAAGGAGAAGACCCTTTTGTTGGAGAGGGCAAAGGAGAAGACCCTTTTGCTGGAGAGGGCAAAGGAGAAGACCCAATTGCTGGAGAAGACGAAGGAGAGGGAGAGAGGCAGGAAATGGGGAGGAGGGAGTAGGATAAGAGTAGGGGGAGCAGGACAAGCAGTACTGGGGGTTTGGGTTCTTCCATATCACAAAAGAAGAAAGAAGAAAAATAACAAAAAAATTGTAGAAAACCAAAAGAAGAAGAAAGGAACTAAAAAACTAAAGAAAGACTTGGATTTTGGCTTTGGAAGAACAGAAAAATTAAAAATTCGAGGGTTTTCAGGTGAAAGGAGGAGGGACAGGAGAGAGTAGAGGGAAGCGTGCAGTGGGAGACTGAGTGAGAAGTGGAATGAGTAGGAGGAATCAGGTTTGACTAAAATGGACAATGCCAATGACATGAAAAGGAAGTGGAAATGCCGGTGTCTTAACTGTTAATTAAGAGAGGACATGTGGGTTTGATTTGCACAGGATCCTCTATTCCAATCTTGACACGTGGCATTTAATTTTTTACATGTAATTAATTATAAATAAAATTTACAAATGTGGAATATTTTGTTCTTTGTGCTTTAAGTTTAATTTAGAAATTGATTAAAATTATGCGGCTCTACTCAATTAGATTTGTATTAGTGTGTCTGCTATTTTTAAAAAGCTATATAAATTTATTTATTTTCTTTTTCTTTTCTTTTTTATTTATTAAAAATATCAGTTTTCATTACTTTTTATTATTGTATTGTAGTTGTAATATGAATTTTTTTTGGTAATTTATATTTAAATTTAACATATGGAGTTTGTGCCATTAGATGAATTTAATTAAATTAAATTGTGATAAGAATTGATGTAATTAACCATTCAATTGTTAACAAAAGTAAATTTATTTGATAACATGTTGATATATCTTTATAGATAGATTAAATATTTCCTTCTTCATTTTAATAAATCACTATTTTATTGTACGAGCTTTCATTTTTTTTTTTCCTTCCATATTACTTTCTAGTCAACTATTTAAATTTTGATTACTAGTAATAAAATATTTTTCATTTTATCTCTAAATTTATTGTGATAAATTAAAAATAAAAAGACTAATTTGTTTTCTTTTATACAATGTACACAATTAATAAAACATCGATACTCAAATCAATTTTCTTTTTATTATTGTCTACTCGAAGAAGATTTTACATCAATGAATTGAGCTCAAAGAAATATTTTTGAAATGTTTATCAATAGGAAGTTATAATTTTAAATTTGAATCCTAACTTCCATCTTATATCTCCACTGCTTTAATTACACAATTATGTGGCAAACGTGATCCAATTGTTGGTTCCCTGTGTGGTCCAGTTAAGGAAGAATAATATATTGGGGCCCACATATGGATATAGAGGCATTGCTCAAGTGTTACAGGTTTTTGAATTGTTTGGCTTGAAAATGGCATCGGATTGTGATCACTAATGAGAAGTGAGAAATGTGTGTCTGTGATTTTTTTAAGTGATTTAAAATAAAAATGTTCCAAACTAAATTCAAATTAATTTGCATAGTAGGATCTCAGATCTAAATTTATTTGGCTGTAATTAAAAATTGAAAAAAAAAAAAAAAAAACACATGTCAATAACTCTATTTTTTATCATTGATTCTAGCTAGTGGTGAAATTTGGATACGTTAAGCTAGGTTTTACTAAATTTAATCTAATTTGAATTATGTATAGTTGAGTCTAATTCAATCCAACTCGAGATTATAATCTAAGGATTGTGACGTAGCTCAATCCCAAGTGACCCTACAATATCATATAATAATGTCATACCATAATTTACTATTATATATGGTCAACCTTATTTAATCATTGACAATAAAATAAAAATGAAGAGAATTTAAAATATTGCTTAATCATATTTTGTTTGTGGTATTTTTAAAATTTTCATGATTCATTTTATGTGTTTTGGTAACAATTCATTCATGAATAATTCATCAAATAAAATCTATCTCGAAGACTCACTCCATCGTAACATAATTGAGTGAAGAATTCTTATGATAATTTTCAATAATATGATAATTTATAATAAGATAGAGTCTTATAGCATCAACGAATAAAAGAAATGGTGTGTAAATTTAAAACAAATACATAGTCACGTAATTTAATTTTAAAATAGTCAATTAAATTTATTTTTTTAATTATATGATTTATTTACTTAAATCAAGTGAATAAAGTTACTTAAGTCAACCTTATTTCTCAAAATGACCTCTAATTTAGTTTGGTAGTGCTCCTATACTTGTCATGTCACTTATTATAATATTTAAAATTAAATTACAAAAAAATGTAATTTAATTATAAGAAAAATATTATAAAATTTTAAAGAACTCAACCATGCTCAACAAGCCCAGATCACCATCCAATTAATAATTCAGAAAACGATTAATTACTATTTCCATTCATAAGGAAAGATTAAATGCAATAAATATTTTATTGCATCCTATTATTGTGTTTGTACTAGAAAGGTGTGGAGGCCTTCTTCACAAAGGAACAATGGGGCCACCCTCTATTAAATGGACAGCTGGAAAGGGCCAACTCCTCTTCGACTGGATGATCTGACCGTCCATTTAAATCTTACAAAAGTATACTTCAATTGTGTATTTTGCATGCAATTATATTTCTTATTATAAAAATTTAATATAAGTAAATAATTTTAAATTTAGTATAAAGTTTTCAATTTAGAAAAGTACATTTTGCCCCCTACCTCCTCTCCATTTGATCGAATATCTTTCAAACTTTGATTTGCTCATAATAATCTATTGAATCAACTAAATTGCTTTAAAATTATAGTTTAATTAATATATTAAAATAATCTTAATATAAATTTGAACCTAAGCCATTATAATAAAAACCAGCATGGGGCCGAAGGGATGTGTTGAGGAACTCATTTTGTATGAGATTCCAACACTTGTTTAGTTAATAAAAGCTTAAGCTTGTTTATTTTATTTTTTTTAATACGTGGAAATCCGTCGAGTCCATTTTGTGGTGATCATAGATAAAATTTTAGATTCATGACAGTACCCACAAACATATCAGGTTAAACGCTCCAATAGTTTAAGAAAAAGAGATCCCACGTAAGATGAGAATATCTAACCACTCGAACAAATAAAGCGATGTGTAACAAATAAAATGATGAGTAACAAAGTTCGAAACAGTTTATACATTATGGTATGATAGGATAAGGGTAGTGATTTTTGTACCATGAATTTTTTTAAAAGTGCTTTAAATTTAAATAAAATTTTAATTTTACCCTTACTTTCTTTCTTCCTTCTAAAAAAGAGATAAAATTAAAATTTACTTTAATGCAACAAAAAAAAAATTAATAACATAAAAATCACTATCTCAAATGTATGGTGACAAATGGTTGCCACCGTTTAACAGGGAACAACACTGAAAGCACAACATAAACACTTTCACTAAACTAATCTCTAATCTGTTAGTTTTATTAAACGACGCAATCCAAGAATTAAGAAAAAAAAAACCCACCGACTTTGAATTTTGTAAAGAAACAGAATCATGAGTCCGTTGGAGTGGAAAATGCGGCACTCTGCAGCGCCAAGATTTATTTATTCCCACGACCACCTGAGTCCTGAAAGGAGGCCTTTTGTAGTAAAAGTAACTATTATTAGGCATTTCTATTACATGGGCCTGTCTTGGTCATTGACAGATCTAGACCGCTGATCAGGTGGGCATTATTTTTTTTAGCATGAGTATTCTATCTTATATTGGAGGTGAGACTAATCTTATAAAGATATGTAAATCTTTCAATCCATACAAACTGATAAATCGACGAAGAGAAATCCTATAAAGAGTGGTCTAGAGGAGTTTGAATATGAATTGAACTCAAAACTTTTCTTTATTAAAGGAGCTTCTAACTAACACCCTCTTTAACTGTGGGCACTATTTTGGAGGTGATAGAAACTAGAAATGGTTAGATGAGAAACAACTAATAGTTCATTTACATTCCATAATGACATTTGTTCAACCAAGCAACCCTTATCCTTAATATGCCCAAATTGAACTGACATGGAGTGCAAAAGTTGATTTTTAGTGGAATATTGTCATTAAATACGGATTCCTATATCGAAAATGTATATGCTTCTATTTATTTTTCTTGCCAATTACTAGAAGACCCATATTTGACCAAAGTAATTAATTTGAATGAAAGTTGACTGTTTAGTTCTTATTAAGAATTGGAAAAAATGAAAGAAAGAGACTCAAATTCCAAATTTTCAAATGATTAGATTGGAGTCAACAATTTATGAGATAGTATGAGAGAATTAGAACAAGTATCTTGTTTGGACAAAACGATAAAAGAGAACAAGATATCGATACAATTTGCCTTTACTATCTATTCCTCTAGATTAGATTAAGAAATAAAAACCTTGAATAAGTTATTCAACTATACGGATGAATACAAAAAAAAAAAATCATTATTAGAGATAATAAATATGAATAAAGAATTTGGATATACATAAAAATCTAAAATTTCATCTTTTCAACCAAACCAATAAGAATTTTTATCTTGAAATTTTCTTTCTTCTTAAACTAAGGTTCAATTAAATTGCATAGAAACAATTTGTAATTTGCAAGGTGTCTCATCTATAGAAATCAATCCTGTGTCATCCAAAAATCTTTCTTTCTTCTCATTTAGAAAGAGTTCTCTTATTCTATGGAGGAACAGATACAATCAAACAATGATTCAATTCTGAAAAAAACATCAATAGAAAGAGAGGAATGGAGGAAATATCATTACATAATGCATCATGGTTTGATGGTGTGGCCCTTCTGGTTTCATTTTATTTTCATTGCGGCTGAAGTAAAATGTGGTGTCTTCATGTCATTATGACCAGACCTCATTTATGGCAATCATGGAGAATGATAAGAGTTGTGTGTCATTCATTCGTTTAGTCCCACACCAAAAGTAACAATGATGGGCTTCCTAGTCAAATAATTGATTTAATAAAAATTGGGGAGATGAAAATATTCAAAAAAGAAAAGAAAAAACTACTGTCAGAATGGTCATGGAATGTTATGTATACATTTGAATCAACTAGTCAAAACTTACCAAATATGGTCTTCTTCTTTAAAATTAACATCATATTTTATTAAATGATAAAAATATTCAACAATTTCAGTATCCATTTAAACAATAAAAGAAAGACAAAAAGTTATTTAAATTGCAATTGCATGACATTTTTGTACCCCTTTTCAAAAAGGGTAGTATCGAAATTAGAGTGTTTATTTTTTTTAGATCTGTTTAACAACTTATTCAACTTCAAAAATAATTACACAGGTTAATAAAGAAGAGAAAATGAATGATCAAATCCAATATAGAGTAATCAAAGATATATGGGAGATGTAAAACATCATTTGGATGTCTAGCAGGTAAAGTACAATCCACTCCAAAGGGTCACTTCCTGCAGTTTTACTGTGTGTGTGTAAGACTAGTTGGGTGCTTTAAGAGAGTGTGGACACCTCGACCGGGAAAAAAACCATTGCATAAGACTGTAGATAGAATAAATAAATGGCTTTAACGGTGGACCACTATCCTGGATGTTAAAAGTGTAGAAATTCTCAACGCATTCAAAAGAACTCTAAGTTGCCTCAAACCAACCCCCACTAAAAATTTGAGATCAAATACAGATTTAGGTAAGTGTAGGAATTCTAAATGCATTCAGAAGAACTCAAGCTGTTCCAAACCAAACCCCACCAAAATTTTGAATAAGTAATAGCTTTAGGTCACTCCGGAGTCAAATCCAAGAGGCTAGTCTGAGGTAGAATAACATACATGGTGGGACCATCGGAGCCACTTGATGCATGGATGGCTTGTTGCTTGTTCTTCATCATAGTGTTGACATGGGAAAGAAGTACGCTGGATATCATAAATATATTGAAGTGAATACAAATAAACAAGTAAGTACCTTATGAGCCACTGAAGTCAATCCCAAGAGGCTAACTAGAAGCCCAGAGCTTGGACAAACCACCTTGCAAATGGACCTTACGAATGCTCATTTCCAAGTTCTTGATGTCCAATACCATTTCTTCCATCTGGGCAAATATTCACACCATTCTTTTATCCTTTTTTTTTTACCAATTGAGCTTGACTCATGAACCATCATTTTGAACCACCATATCAACTCAATTGTGGCACATTTTAGGAAGCAGTATAAACCTTCAATACTCTGGATGTGTCGCAAACCACTATGTTTTCTGAATCAGATGGGGTGGTGCATAGCCAATTGACCTGCAAAAAGAAAGACAAGTTTCCAAAGGACAGGGCCATCAATCAGCTTCAGAAACTATATGAATGATCATACAACAATTTTCTCGAAGAGGTCCCTGTATCAGGTGTCTAACAGTAGAAAAGCAGGATCTACTAAAAAAGTGCAGAAATAGAAAATATGCGGGTAAAAATAGAAGTCGATAACCATAAATCACTGTATATACATATACGTCATGTTCTCTAGAGAAAATAACTAATGAGATCGGACAGGATAATATCAGATAAACTATACTCACTTTTTTGCTCACATTAATGCTCAAAGGCAAAAGATCACCAGTACAGCTACTCTGTCCATCATCAAGATATTTAGACCAATCCCACACCTTTACAAATGCATCATTCCCACCAGAAACGATAAATTTCCCTCTCTCCCCAAACAACGAGAAAGCCCTGGATTAATTGAAACATTAGAAAATATATTCATCAATTCCACCAAATATAAGAGAAACTACAGTGTTTTGCATATAAAGTGTTATTGGTGACTTTGATGATGATGATGAGAGCCAATGTTGCTCAACCTACAAACGATTTGTGGGAAGTACTTCTGGAGAATGAATTGTTCATGTATTGGCATGTTGTGGTTAGGGTAAATGAATATTCCATTACATTTAAAAAAATCCAGACAAATGCATTATTAGATGACTATGTTTCCCTTACTAAATGTGTACCCCTCGGTTCCCCATTAGCAAGTTCACATTGAATAGAGGCTGCCATTATATATATATATATCCATCCTAAAAACTAGTTCACATGAGACTTTCATGAGAATGGCCAAAGGCCGCCAACTAGGCCCACATGGATGGATGAGTTTGAAAGGTCTTACCTTGTATGTGGTACGTATAAAATTTCACCTTGATTAAATAAAAAAACCCATATTTTTTAAGGCCCTCAAATTTCAATTTTATCTAATGGAGAAAATTCATCGGGTTAGATCAATTAGCTTTAAAAGTCAAATGAGAGTCAAATTGGGTACGAGTGTAATGCACGGGAGATAGGTGGCTGTGAGGGGAGAATTGGATCCATTAAGTCTAGTGTGATCCCTACAAATCAAAGTCCACGTAAAGTTCTCACGAGAATTGCCCGGGTTGGCTCTGATACCACTTGTCACGGAGGCCCTTGCCATCCCAAAATGACTACCCACTATGGGTGCTGCCTACCTCCACTTATAAGCCTAGGACCTTCCTAGCATACATCCGATGTGGGACTTAACACACGCCCGCGTGATACAGGTCTCTCCTTCATTCCTTCGTAATTTTCTCCAGTTCCTCCTTCCACTAACTGGCCAATAGCTGAGGAGCCTAAGCATTGCAAAAATCAAACGATGCTATCACCATCTGAGGCCTCCCCACCCCCTCTTTTGCAAGGGAATATCTAGTTACCCAAATATTCAACATGGAAAAAGATACAGATGCATTTTTCGACCCAATTAATAGAATCTAGCATACTTGGTAAGTGCTGCTTTTTGCAACACAAGGTTGTAGGTTCACATCCTATTGGCATAAGATATGCAGTTGGCCCGTAGAGTCAAATCAATTACGAGTACCAACCTCAGATGAATGGGAAAATTGGCCCCAATTGTTATTATTATTTTGAGGGAGTAACCAAAGAACAGTATTAATGTAAAGAGATACAAGTCACAGTATTTGAGAGCCGTGAACAAGATACATGCCGAAGTCCAAATAATGCATGGAGATATGTGACCACTGAGTGACACCATGGGGGAAGATTGAGGAAAGTAGGAAACTCCATGACTATGGTTGGTAGAGTTGATACTTGAATGAATGAGGTGAGATGGTAAAGTTTTGAGTTTGAGAAGGCTATATATTTTCTACCCCCTAAAATTACTGAAATACCATTTAATATTCATAATTTCATATTATAATCATCAGTCATCTCAGATTGGGGATTAGGAATTTTTTCTGGGTCGGTTTGGGTGAGAGACTCCAATAAGGCTGAATATAAGGTCATAAGGAAGGCTTTGGAATTTTGGGGAGAGATAAGGGGTGGAAGGTTAATGGTAGAAGAGCTTTGATTAATGCTTTAGGGTGGGCCAAAGGAAAAAACTATTCCTCATAAAGGTTAGCATTGATTCCGAGGGATATTAGGAGGCTGGTACATCATAAGGAGGTGGTTTCTGGGCATGTTAGGTCAACAAAAAATGTGGCAGATTTCTTGGCCTAGGCAGGAGTATTGAGATCTGATTTTTTTTTTTTGTTGTTGGAAGCTTGTAATTTTTGTTTAGTAGAAGGGAGAACAATGCATGATGGAACCATCAAATGACCCGGTACATGACCAAATCATGGTAGCAACATCTATAAATACTGTTGAACCCAACATCATCATCATGATAACAACAATAATAATAATAATATGTTAACTTGATTGAACAGCATGATACCCCTCCATAGAAAAGAAAATTACGTACTTACACACAGGATACAGCAGCAGTATGCCCTCCCAATGCATAATCTAAATGCAGCTTATTTCCTTGGTTTTGAGGAAGTGTAGTGGTATTTGGACATTGTGCTGTACTGTCCTTAGATCTCGATTTAGATCCCTTCCTGGAGTGAGACGAACTTGTGGACTTAACAGCCATTTCAGATGTGGTATTGATCACCTCAACAGCACCATCACCCCTTGCCACTGCACAGATCTTGTCTTGTCCATTTAACATATCTGTTTCAGGAACTGCTATTGCATGCACAAAAGCAGGATTGAAACATTGACTGGCACTACTAGAAGACTCATGGCTATCCACATTAGGCATCCCTGCAGTAGATGGACAAGGACAATAAGAATACTTACATTAATATCTTAGTGCATACTAACCATATAGGAGTAAATAAATTGCTAAACAATTGTGCATTTTGGCATTTAAAAGAACATTGAATATTGGCACCTCAAATTTCGCTTTCCATGGAACAAATTTTAACCATGTAATGAAATTAGTTTTTAACCATCTCGAAAACATGAAAAGCTGCCATCTCAAGTTACATCTTCCCCAAAGACAGTATAGTCACATCAAATTTGATCTATTTTTTTTATTTTTTGGAAGATAAAAGAAAATGTCATGTTAAGAATTGCAGATCAACATGAAGAACAACTTTGTCATCAAGTTAAGGTCATGGTGTTTCTGTTGTTGTTAAGAGTAAGCACATGTGAGTACCAAAATCTACAACTTTGTAGGGCCGCCCTCGAGAGAAGTCCCACATCACAAGCTTTGCATCTAGCCCACCAGTAATAACTGTCAAAAGCAAGCCAAATGAAATGTGTTCAGTAAGAAAATAAAATCAAGGCCACCTAAGATGCTATATCTATTCCTATGGGATCAGTGGACACAACAGTGCCATATTTTGATACCTCAGATTAACAAACATCATACTGAATGATAACCCCTACAAGATCGAATGGCAAGCAACATGTAAAAAATTCTTAAGAGGATATAGGGGCAACTTAACCACATGATGACACATTTTAGAAATTCTGCCAACAACATATGGTATGTATCTATGGAAGTAAAAACACCATTAAACAATTGCAACCTTCTTTATTTTTCTTGTTTTGAAAAGCATCATAACCCCAAGCAGAAAGACTTTCATTAGTGTGTCTTGTGGGTCACATGCCATAGTTATATAAAGATAATGATTTAAGCTGTTGCACTGCTAATAGCTGCTGTTGGCGATTGGATTTGATACTCTAGTCCTATTCTGGCCATCAACCTGTCCATGATCACCAAGCAGTCCTAATCTGTCAAAAAGTAACCTCATCTACTTAGAGCACATAAATTGAACTGCATGAGAGGGAATGTTTCCTTCTCATGACTTCATATCTATTAGGGCTACATCTGTAAAGGGAGTTGCAGGATGAAGTTAGCATTATAACCATGTATTAACAGATCACACTAATAATGATCAAACATCAAAAACATTTACCATCCCAGGGCCTCCAAGGAAGAAACTGTACACTGCTACAGATCTAAGAAAGTAAAGTTAAGGGACTAGATAAGCTCAAATCGAGCAATCAAAACTTAAAAAGTAGTTTGTTTCTCCTGAATAGGGATCAAAAGAATGTAGCTTACAAAGTTACGATCACTCATAAGTCACAATCTTTCTAGTTACTACTACTACAATCGCTTATTTTGCATGATTCTTTCTTCTTTTTTAAACACAAATCTTATTTTGCATGATTCAAAAATGAAACGAAAACTATGTCACACACACACCCACCACCAAAAATAATAATAATAACAATAATAATATGCAGAAAAATTAAAACAACTAACCCATTAATTACAGGTAACTCAAGGTAAAGAAACCCCAAACCTACCTTTTACATTGCTCCTGTTTGGTGTTCACTGGAGAAAGTGGAGAGTGGAGAAATGTTTTACATCTAGACATGTCACTATCAATTCTCCATAAAATGTAAAAGTAAGGGCTGGGGCGAATGGTGATTTCACCACCGATAGAGGTACACATGTTTGCACCAACAAATGAGGTAAGTAGTCTCTACTCTCTATACTTAGGTGCTTAATAAACAAGGCCAAACCCCTTATCCTAGGAAAAAGGTTTTCCATCCCCTATCTAACCCACAACTAAATATCACCTTCACCAAATATAGCTTTAGCTTCTGCAGTATATGCAAAAAATAAATGCGAACTCTTGAATGAATAAGGTTGCATGAGATGATAACAAGCAAATTGCTCGAAGAGGGGGGCCGAGAAGGGTGGGTAGCAGCCATGTCTGCCCCCACCCCCTACTCACCACCAACAACAATACTGCCCTTTTGAAGTCAATTTTATATATTCACCCCAAACTTGAAAATCAGAATTTGCATTTTTTAACTCAAAAAATGAAATTTATATATTCATTCCCTTCAATTTAGAAAAGAAAAGAGAGGAATTTCTATATTTCGTTCATGTGTACTCTTTTTTTTCTACAACATGCATACACTTAAGGTTGTGCTTGAATGAGAAGAGCATAGGTTGAAAACTTCAAGTTTTCCAGGGAAAATGCAACTAATCTTGTTTAAATGAACCCTTTGAGAAGAATTGTGAGGCCCAGTCAAGTTCCTTCAAAACAAGAGAACTTCTGTCCTTGCAAGATGAAATGCTAGAATCTTCTCCTAGTAAATTCATTCCACAAAGTTCTAAAATGTAAAATAGTCAAGCCTCACCACAGATTATTGATGGAACCAGATTATATATTGCCAATGAGTTAGGCCAGCGAGACTTTCCACGTGAGACTTCTCTAATGAGACTTCCTATCAAATGAACTATGGTCCTACATTTTTGGGTGCATTGGATAGGTGATTAAGGTGGTACGGAGTGTGTAAAGTTTCAACACCAATTGAATATCCAAGCCATGTAATCTTGGCCTTCTAAGTTTGATGAAATAAGTCATTGATTAAAAAAAATTAAAATCAATGAATAGGATGATCAGATTGGGGTAAACTTTCATACACACCCTACTCATATGGGTATCTTTACATCACACCCAACCATGTAAGGTCCAAGATCCACTTACCGGGGAGTCTAGGTAAGGAAAGTCTCATTAGAGTTTTTGATTGTTGATGGGGAGGCCTTGAATGATCCAAATGCAACCAGGAAATAAAGTTCTCTGCCCAAGTAACCAAAATGGGAGACTTCAAAGGTAAGAGAACTGAAAAGTGTAGAGAACCCCCATTTTAAGTTCTCATTCATACACAACCTTAGACCTACAAGCATTTTATGAAATGATGTTTAGCAAAATAGATCATGCACAAACAAGGACCCAAAAATATGTTTGGCAAAATAGAGTAATAGACCATGCTCAAAATTGTTGACAAGGATACACTTGTATGGGCAGCTCTTAGTGCTTTGTATAGACATTTTTGGCGAACGTCAATGATCTGCCAAAAAGACCAAATAAACATTTAAACCCTAGAATAGTAGCATAATCAACCAAGTACGAAATTCTGCTAACACTCTCAAGTGGACCTACAGTATATGCAAAATGGAGGTCATCATTATCTTCTATGCTGGGATTACTCTCAGACACGAAAGTAAAGATGAAAAGATAAGTGTTGAAAAAGCAATATATTAATTGAATAGTTGAACAATTATGTGATACCTTCACTTCACCACTGTCATCTGCTGCAGCCAGAAAAGGTGATTTAGAGCTGAAAGCAATCTGCAAAGACAAAATGTAGGAAAGTTCATGAAAGTTAAAACTTAAGCATATAAAAACATTATCAACAAATGAAAAATAATGATGAGTAATGACAATAGCTACATTTGATCATTATTTTAGGACATACAGAAGATGGCTAACATAAATGCTCATAAACTAATTAATGATATTGCTTTTAGCTTATTTCTAAACATGGTAGACTAGAACAAATTCCAAGATATGATATAAGAAGTTGTTTGATGAATCATGAGTACAAAATTTGATAAATGTCATAATTAAAGGATGAACCCAAATGAGACTCCATACATTAAAAAAGAAGGGTCAATAATATTTACAAATAAAGAATTTGAAGTATAGTGAAATATTTAGTTGAAAAGCATACGTATTCAATTCTCTCAAATTTAAAGTCCCAGTAGGTATTAAAAGAAAAATTCTGAACAAACTTGAAATGCTTTCAAATAGTTTTTCAAGTTATAGCAAGTATAGATCCTCCAGCTACATCTCCAGACCAGACAAATTTGTTCATCGCGTTATCAAGGTAGATTTGCACCTTTTTAAGCACTTGGTTTTGTAGTACCGTATTATTAGTTTACCTAATACTGGAGTCAAGATCACCATCAATCACCTTATGTCCAGTTCCTACATGCGCAAGGATGACAAGAAAGGCTACTTAATAAATTACACCCTTTATTTGGGCTCTACTAGCCAATTCAAACTTCATGAACCGAAAAGTAGAAAATCTTTTCACCAATTAATAAATATCAGCTGACACTTTTTATTGGGCAAGGATGCTACTTGTAGAAACCAATTCAAAAAGAGATTAAGGTACATAAAATGAAGTTAACCATAAGAGTCCAGCCTCTATTCAATTGCTTCATATTGTTTAAGTACCTAAAGTGCATTGCATTCATCGGAGGATGCATTCTGTTACACCCTTATTTTTGAATGGTATGTTTGAAACTCATTTGTAAGTGTAAATGTATGATATCCTTTGATTTCTGTCAAATAGAAACTATTCACAAAGTAGAAGTTAAACAACCAAAAAGACAAATCAATGATAATAAAGACAAACAATAAAATGCATGTCTTGGATAGGGAAATAGAAATTAGTCAAAGTAACTAATGGATTTATTTATAGTTCGTTTTCTAAAAAAAGGTTCAGTGGAATATCCAGACCTGGTTTATTTCCTCTTTGTTGCAGTTGTAACTTTCCAATGGTTTCCACGAAGATGATGCCAGATACACATCGAAACACATGATTTCAGATCCTACGGAGGCGTAGATATTATCTTCGTCACCAGCTTTAAAACATAAGGATGTAACTGGAGATCGCCCCACGTCCATAGTAAACAACACATCTTTGCAGCGTAAATCAAACCAGCAAATGCAACCATCCTATTTTGTCATATCATGCAGTTAAGCAACAATGTTTATGACAGCATCATCAGAGATTCCATAAATACTAGTCACACTTGATCGATTCAAGAGTACAATGTTTTGCAGTACACTTTTCTATGAAAGCATTTTCCAAGGTACCCAAGGGTCAAAATATTTTAAATCTCAAAAGGACAATACTTCAATATTCCTCAGAAAGCATTTCTATATTTGTGCAGATGGAGCACTTCAACAGGAAAGTCACCAACTTAGAGAACATTTTCCTGGGAACTTTTGCAAAACAATTGTAAAAAAATTAACGTGTATGCGGATATCCACAAATCCAAAAAATTCAAAGCATCTGATGCAAAATAAACTTGTCCAGATGCTGATTTAAAATCCACTTAAGTTTTTTTAATTTGAATATGCATTTGGATGTAATATCCAATTGGCTTTTTGGTGCAGATTTAGATTATTCTTAACGTAATATATTTAAATAATAATATACATGAGGATATACATGTAGTACAAGTCAAATGAAATAAAGACAGAAAATCAAAAGTGAATCACGAGTTGGATGCAAATGCAGTCTAATACACACCTTCACTTACAGGCCTAAAGATTGTGCATCCAACTTTCAAGTTAGATTCGGATCAAAGTTATGCTTGGCATCTTGGAATGTGTGCACTTCAACATGGAAGAGCACAGAATTGGTAGTTAATATGAAGACAAGGACAAACGTAGCATGCATCTAGGAGGCTAAGTGAAATATGATGAGAATAGGGACTTTGAAGAATAATTTAAAATTTTCCACATGGGAAAGAATAACTCTAGGAATGAGGTGGGCGTTTAGTTGATAGAGGTGGTTTTTTTTTTCAGTAGCTGATAGAGATTTAAAAGATCAAATTTTGAAATCAAGAGAAGAATGATTACACCACAACTTTGAAACAAAGATCATTAAAAAATAAGGATTGGACTACCAAGATGATTCTTAATGACATGTGGAATGAAATAGCAACTTGTATTGAACAAGTTGCTGAAGATGTTACTGGAGGATCTAAAGGAAACAAGAAACATGTATATCAAGAAAAATGGTGATGGACTGCAGATGTCTAGAAGGCTATTGATGAGGAAAAAGCACATTACAAAGAATGGCAAAAAACAGAGGTTGGAAGTCTTAGAAACATATGAAATAACAAAAAGGCTACTAGCAGAGCCTTAACCAAAGCCAAATATGAGGTGTTTGACAATTCGAATACCTGATTAGGAACAAAAATAAGAAAAGAGTATTTACAATCTTTCTGAAATAAGAGAGAAGACTATGGAACTTGATAGTGTAAGGATAACTGGAGAACTTATTTTAGAGATCTTTTAAATAAGGAATGCTCAAGTGACATTGATATGGAAGTATAAGCAAATGGCGTGATGACTGATAAAATTTGAAACATAAGATAGCCTTATCAAAAGTGAATAAAAACAAGGCATCAAGGCCAATTGTACTCCTATAGAAGCATGGATATTGTTGGCTGACAAAGGCATTGGTTGATTTAACAAAATCCTAGCTTTAAAAAAGAACACTAACGAAAGGCGAAAGGGTATTATGGTCCCCATTTATAAGGATAAAAGGGATATCTAAAATTGTGCCAATTACCATGTAGTAAACTTATGAGCCATACAATGAAATTTTGAGAAAGTGTATTACAGCAATGCCTAACACAAGGAATCAAATGGATAACTAATTTGGGTTTGTCTTGTAATAAAAGCATTTTTCCATATTGAGACAACTTATGAGAAGTTTAAAGAGTAAAGAAAAATCTATACATGGTTTTGTCAACTCAGAAAAAGGTCTATAATATGGTGTTGAAAATAATTTTGCAAATGCTGAAAAGGAAAAGCATCCGAAGCAGGTATCTGGAGATAATGGAGCAATTTCCCAGTTATACATAGCTCAACACTAGAAATCCAAAAAAGATGCCCCATGGTGTATGTGTTTGCATATACTACGGATACAATCAGTGAGATGATAACTCAATTAGAAAAGAAAATGTATTTGGAGGGAAAATTTTGAGATTATCTGATTGAAAATTAGTATAACAAAGACACAGTACATGGATTGTAATTTTAATGAGTCTTAAGAGTAGGGAGTATGAACCTATTGACATTGAAAACAACTTAATACAACATTGTGATAAATTTCATCATCATCGTCATTGTCTTCGTTGTCATTGTGATAAATTAGATACTTGGGCAAGACTGCACAACCAAACAAAAGATCTATTTGTTGGAAACCCGTTATGTGATTTGGCAGTTGTATGGACCGAAGAATTTTTTTTAAAAAAAGGACAGGAAAATTAAAATATGTTAACTCAGGTAGGCTGCCACCCAAATTTCTAAACGCATGTATGAATTACGGATAAAATGGGAAAAATGATTAAAAAAAAAAAACGGTAGAAATTCGGGATAACACTCTAAGCACAGAGAGTTGTTTATTAGGAAACGTACCTCACCGGAAGAAACGAGGATCCCTGGCCTGGAACGTGAGGTTATGCAGCAAGTGACGGCGGCTTTGTGGCCTTTCAGCCGCCTGGGATTCGTCGTGGTAGGAGGTGAAGTCATTTGATCAACGGCAGTGAGCTAGGCAGTATGCCCTTCTTTACTATCGTTAAGAATGGGGTATTCTCTTTTATCAAATTTTATACTATTTTCACTATTTATGATGAAATATATAAAAAGTGATTTAAAAAAATGGAAATCACCAATTAAAATATTTGATAAAATATCTTTTTACTAATAGTTTTTCCAAGCACACGTAGATAAATATGCATTTATATAAAAAAATAATCGATTAATTTTTTTTTCTGTGATCAAAGATGTACATATATATATATATATATATATATATATATATATATATATATATATATATATATATATATATATATATTTAAAAAAAAAAATTTAAGAGTAGATATATTTAAGATATTTTTATAAGCTTATTCAACTTGACTTCTGTTATATTTTTTTAGGACTTCAACTCAGGTCGGGTTTTGGCCCGACACATATGACCCGATCTGATATTTTTAGGCCAACGGATCAGCTCAGTTCAGGTTGAGAAGATAAAAACTTATATAAAATTAAGATCAGGTCGGGTTGAGGATTTTACAAGTTAAATGAAATGATACATGTATCACGTAATAACATAAAAAAAAAAAAAATTTGATTTTTCTTAGATTCTTGTGATTGTATATACATTTCTCTTGTTTATTAATAGATAACATCTATAATAAACACTTTATTCGTAGAGCGACCACTTTAATATGAGTCTAACAAGTAACAACATAAGAAAAATACACGAGAATTTCATTTGAATTATTTTATCACATCGTTTTTATCTCCAAAGTATTTAATTCTTAAACACTGTATTTAATCACTAACACCTTTTATGGTATTATCCGCCCGTCTCTAATAAAATGCATGACATGTACTAGATTTTGGTTAATTATTATTGGAGTCTCCTGAATTGAATGGTAGATGGGCTCGTGATTTACAACGTTGCTATGTTCCTATTTAATGTACTACTTGATAGTTAAGACCCTCATTTGAAATTTTATAATGACATAACTAATCTCATGTTCATTAAAATAAAATGGTCCAATAGTGTTTGAGAAAAAAAAATTCAACCTTGCTTTTCACAAGAATAGGATTGATTTGACAAGGTAGACCCCAATATAGATATAGTATGATCCAAAGAAAAATAGTCTAATAATTATTATTATTTTTTTATGATCTAGGTTGTAGTTTTGAGTTTATTTATTTTTAAAAATAACGACGAATGACTTAATAGATTATGATAAATTCTATTATGATATCATATGCTCTAAAAGTTTGTGGGTGTAATTCAAATAGTAATCTCCTACATTCCACGCCCACATAGTGCAGTTCAATTAGTAATCTCGAACTTCAGAAAGCAGAAGATGTCAGATTCAAGCCTCCATAACGTCACTTGGTGTGACCTAAAGGTAGTGGGTATCACCCAAATATTTTATACTGCATTTTCTTCCGTTTTCCACAAATAAATTTAAAAAAAAAAAGTGTGAGTCTAGAACAATAACAATTTTAATTAATTGTTTTTTTAAGAAAAATAATATTTTGTGATTTAATTTAGACACCATTTCTAAATTTTGTTTCTGCAAATATTATAGTAGATATTTCACATGAGCACGTGTTAAAATTTGAAAAGGCCCAAGGCTTCTACCCTACATACTCAAATGTCCCTCTCTAACCACTTCCCCACCAGTTTTTAAAATCCAAAAATAGCTAAGCCAAACTAATACAGCTTGATTAGATAGTGAGTTGTATTTTCATGTCAAAATTTGTTAAAATTCAGAAAATAAGAAATAAATTTAATTCAAGCTATTTGGCTTGGTTAAATTTTTTTAATAGAATTTTATAGGCACCACACGTGTTATGTGTAAAATACCTCAAATCGAAAGATGTTAGAGTGATGACCACAAATCCACTTTAGAAAGCCATGGTCTTAAGTTTGATTTTCACTCAATCATAAAGGGTCACTCCTGTAAAGACCTAGTGTATGTGAATAAGAAGACTTACATATATCCTGAGATTAGTTTGGTACTCTAAGAGATTTGGACACTTTGGTCGTAAAATATAATCTAAAGTACCTCACATTTAATGTTAGACTGTAGACTCACTTATAAAAAAAAGTAGATGATCAAATATTTAATCATGGGTGTGTAAAATTGTTTAATTTTTTTTTTTAAAGTAATCAGAATTTTATTTTTTAAGATTAAAAAATATTGAATAAATATTTTTCTATAATACTTAATTTAATTTAAGTTGAACTTAAATTTAAATAGATTAAAAAAATAATTTAAATGGTTTAGATTCATCACTACTAGACATTTTGCAGAATCTGTTGATATTTTGAGTTTATGAAATGATAAAAATTACTTTTATTAAAGTGTGTCGCATATGATTTAAATTCAATTTTGGTTATGAAACATATTCTAAACAGTAAACCATAATTAAGTGTTTTAATAACTTAACCGTACTCATTGGATTATTAGATTATAAAGCAACCAACCACCAGTCTCTGGTCTTTAGAAAATATTGATTTTGTTAATTCTAACTTTCAAAGTTAAAAATCCAAAGCACTTCAAAATTCAAATTAGGGTTTATCATCGGACTTTAGACTCAAATTAATTACTTAATATGGATGAATTTTCAATTTAATAAAAAGAAAAAACTCAACACAATTCATTCATTCACTCAAATTCAAAATCTTATTACGGTGAATCAACCGGGCCGACTCCTAATCTTTCTTGTTTTCGTCAAAAAAACATATGCGCAAAGCAAGAAGAATAATCAAAGTCATGTCTGTTCTGGAGAATAAGAGAATTTTCCTTTTCTTGACCAAAAGAAAGATGATCATTTTATATTTGCAAATTGCATCAGAAAAGGGAAAATTACATTATGAAGAACAAAAAATAGAGAAAAAAAAGGAGAAAAATCTCTGCCATCAGTCTCCTCATCTGACCGTTGATGCAACTGCATGAGCCCAAAATTTGAGCTGATCTTTCATATCAAAGCCATCACCAACGGCTGGGATTCTCCAATCCTCGAATGGTTCTTCTTCCTTTTTGTTGAAGCTCCAAGCCTCAGAAAGATAAGGCCTAGAAACAGCATTTTCTCCAGTATTTTCACCAGTATTTTCACCTTCTCCACCTGTTTTCCCCAGCCTCTGGAGCCCGGGCACGATTGAAACTAGCCTAGAGTCGACTTCTGCCTCCGAAAAAGTAAAACCCAAATCGAGAATTCCCTTCAGTTCTACAAATTCAAGCTCAGATAAGCTCCTGCTCATCTTCTTCTTTCTTCCACCCAAAGTTCTTTTAGAAGGTTTCTGGGGTTTTTGTGGGGACGTGATTTCCCCTGCTTCTTTGCCGGATAGGATGGTTTCGAGCTTGGGTATGGAGAGGACTGAGTTTGGGGAAAAAGGGTCGGGTTGTGAAAGCACTTGGTCGCTGAGAGACCGACGGTGGAGGCTTCGGACGTGGGAGATGGTATTGGGAGGGGGTTGGATCACTTGGATCTGGGTTTCGGGTTGGACGGGTTGTGGATCGGTTGGAGGAGGAGATGAGGCGGAAGAAGGCGGATTTTCGTCTGACTTGTGGTAAAACCAGTAAACGTCGAAGAGGTCTAGAATTTGCTCTTCGTCCATGCGAGAGAGTGAGACAGAGCTTTGGATTTTGGAAACAGGGGACAGAAGAGAAGAGGAGAAGAGAAGGATGAGAGGAGATTCCAAACAGTGCAATTTGCAAGGGGGAAAGAAGCAAACGGCTAATATAAGCAGAAGAGGTGCTGAAATGACACTTGCTTTTCGATGAAATTACATAATAACCTTTCATGTCAACCTCTTTATTATTTTTTAATTTTTCAATTATTTCAAGTCAATTTAATAATGAAGACTTAATTCAAGATTAATCATGAAATTTTTAGAAGTTTAGACTGGTTCATAACTTCATATAAGGAAATACAAAACGTTGACGATATACCTTAGAAGGGGAGGTGTTCCACATTTGCGTGAGTGCTAATTAATTTTTGAGTCAGGGTGAGTTGCATTCTATAATAAAAGTAAATAAATAAGTAAATTATAAAGATTATTAAAATATTCAAAATAACTCATTGAATCATTTTAATCTTTAATTTTTAAATAAAAATATTGAATACAAAATTTATTCTATTATAATTAATTTAATATTGAGAATGTTTCAAAGGGATGTAAAAATCAATTACATATATATTTTTAAATTATTCATAAATTTTGTCGAACTCTAAATACATTGTTTTCTCCACCTTAAACCCACTGAAGAGTTGTACAATTTAAATGATAGACATATTAGTGTTTGTGATAACAAGAGATATCATATATATATATATATATTTTATATTTATCATCATCTAAGTTGTGAAAAGGTATATTAGTATCTCACGACATTATGGAACCAAACTTACGTACAACTTTAATGGGCGAACAACCCAACTCTTGGAATATGCTAAAGCCCTAGGTGGCAAAGAGTCGACATCCAAGTGCCAAACCTCCTTGTCTATTGAGTTCTTGGAGAAGATCAACCTATTACCTCTAGAGTCACTTTTATCCATTGAGCGACGAGTCTTTCACTTGAAATCGTTGAATCACTAATGCTGACATTTGTCCCTATTCGACCGGTAGGTCTTGGAGTCAAACTCCTTTTTAACTTTGCATTGGAGGGCACGTACACCTCCATTATCTTTTGGGAGGCCTATGGCCCTGGAAACATTCTAAGTATCCCTTGGTCCGTAGGTCTCGACATAAGATTAGAATTCTAACTCTTCCCAAGTAGTATTTCATTTATGGCTCGTCCTTTGGAAAGAAGCCTTCTTCACCTCTTTTTGTTGTCAAAAATACCATTGTCCTCATTAATTCTTCGAACTCTGTTAGTAATTTATTCATATTACTTTTTTGCCTTATAATTATCATTTTAAAATAAATGTCTAAAAAAGTTAATTTAAAATATTAAACCTTAAAAAAAATTATTTCTGTTGACGTAAAACCCCATTAGTAATTTAGTATATTAAATGATTTAAATCAACTGTCAAATATAGGCGATGTGGTCCTGTCTCCTTCTCTTACTGGTTCAATTCCACCAAATTGCATTCTTTTACAGGCATGTGTAAACTGCTTGCCTACCTAACCACCCTCTTCTTTTATGTATTTCTTTTCATTTTTAATATTTTACCTTTATGCCGTGTGAAAAGGAGAAAATCCTGATTGGGTCCCACACCAGTGGACCCACTGATATGGTACTCGGTGAAATATTGATGCTGGTGAGATGTTCCTTTCTGCAAAGAGTGTATCATGCCACAAGAAATTTCATCTTCTTAGTTTGTTCGGAATGGTAAGTTTAATTAATGGTCCATACCTACTGGAGAGTTGGTAAATAATCAGCATTTGTTTAAGAAATAAGTAAGTTTAACATCTGTTTGGGTAAAAGGTAAGAACATGTGATAGAACAGTAGAACACTGGTAGGGTGTGGCCCTCTTGAGGAAAACGTTGAGTTGAATCAAGACTTGTGACTTTGTTAAATTATACGAAATTTGATAATAAAGTAAAATCTAATGACTCTTCAAAATTTTTGATGATTTAAGACTTTAAAAGAAGTTATTCTCAATAAATATTTATAAATATCTGATTTTTTTTTATAACAAGGGTATTCTTGAAGTATTTATCTATTGTCACTTTAGTCGGAGGCATTCAGGAATAGAAAATAGAACGTGGAAAACAAACCCACTTCGCCTTAACCACACCGCCACACGGCCGTCGGGTTATAAAACTAAGTAAAATACATGGCTAAAGTATAACTTTCTCTTAACTTATGATTTTATTTGTTTAAATTGAATAAAGATGTTTAAATTAAACTTGTCTTTTATAGTTGAGCTATCAACAATCTTTAATTTAGTTTGATGAAAATAATCTCTCTAATAAAGTGCTATGTTTGATTTGGATTAAGAAGAGCAGAAAAAGAGGTTATTGCCCTCTTTTTTTTTAAATAATTCAAGTGAAATGTTAATATGAGCTTAGTGATTGAGTTTTTATTTTTTTAACTTAAATAATGACTTTTTTTTTTATATATATTTAGATGACAATGTCTTTTGTAAATTTATTTATACTTAGTATGATGCCAATATCTTTTGACTCTAACTTAAATTTGAAGAAGAAAAGATTTTTTAATTAGCCGTATAGAATTAGCTAAGCATTTTATTCAAACAAATATAAAATAAGAAGAGATGGTTTTGTGCCTATTACCAATTCTTCTTCCCAAATTAAGACCAATCATTGAGATAGATGAGGGTAAACTAATGAGTTGGCTTCGTCCAAACCTCTAGCCGTTGGGCCATTGCGAATCTCATTTAGTGTGGATACTTTTGAATCTCACGAGACCAAGTGAATATACTAAATTTCATTATTATAAAAAAATAGTATATATTAGCACGTGATAACTCATGAAATTAAAATCAACCTCACCTTTCACGTGCTATATTTAGATTACGCTTATACATCCACATCACGACCCAACCAAAAGGTGTCCAACATCATGACCATGTGACCAATTAATTGGTTATAACTTATAAGATAATTTTGCCTAATTTTGCCTGCCTATCTTTCGTCTAAAGCTTCCACACTGATCTCCATGAGTGCCATTTCATGGGTGAATTAGAATAGAATCTAACGGAAAATAACAAAATTTATATTTTATATAATATATTTGTGGGTTAGTGGAATTTCTCATATTAAATTTAGTGGCTGAAATTTCCCAACACTAAATGGATACAAGTGGCTGAAATTTCCCAACACTAAATGCCTGACAGACTTCAGATTAATTTTGAGCAAAATTTTAGAGAACTGTAGATGTAAAAAGAAAAGAAAAGAAAGAACGAGAAATATATAAGCGAGTTGGTGTGAAAGAGAGAAGAAAAGAAAGATAAAATTAAAATTCAAAGAGTTCGGGTGATAGTCAAGAATTCATTTTTAGAAACAAGAGTCTTGAGTTCAATTCTCATTTCATCCAAAAGGGCACTTCTGAAGAGTTATCGACTGTGTGGATAGAGAGACTTGTACATATCTCGAGAGTTATTCGAGTCCTCTAAAAGACCTGTCCACTTGATTAAAAAAAAAGAGACCAAATGAAATGAAAGAATGTGAAATACTCTCTGATAGGAAATTAGGAATAAGGAAGGTTTTATGAAGATCAACGTCTTCTTCGCAGGCAAAGACATCTTTGTTTTTTTTTTTCTTCTTTCTAAATAATAAGCCTTCGCCTGAATTATTTTTTCTTTGGAACTTTGGAAAGTTGAGGATATCTTCTCCAGATTACAAATTGAGTTGCTCCTGCAATGAGTAGAAACTAGAGTTAGATTAAAAAAATTAAATGATGTTGGGAAGATCTGATATTGTATTTTTGGTAGGAAAAATTCAAATATTGTCTTTTTTAAAATTTTGAAAAGTACAAAGAGCAATAGGAATTGATCCTTGCACTCTTATTTTTTTTTCTAGATTGGAGTATCTTGTTCATGTTGAGCTTTATTTTATCATGATAAATTAAAAATATTATCAATGAAACAGAAAATAAATCTAATTCTCCATTGATGAAATACTACATTTATGTCTCTATTTGCATTAAAAAATATTTCCACAATCTAGTAGGAAGACTTCTTGAATTAAAAGAACCCACTACATCTAAGAAGATGACTCCACCATTTTCTTGTATTTTCCTACATCCAACTCATTTCATTCTATGGTCACTTATTCTTGCAATTAAACATAGCCAAAATAAAATGGGCTCTAACTCAGAGAACTCGACCTATGACAGCCCAAACCATTTTAAAGCTTGTTTGAACCCATGAACCCTAAAAACCCAACCTTGATTCAAGAAATAGCTCTTGTAATCAACCCAAGAAATAAGTGGCTATCACATGGTGTTGTAATCAAGCCATGAACCCTAAAAACCTGAACAGAGTTGGTCAGGGGATGGATGGGTTCACTGAAAAGCTAAAGTTGATAGAGTGTAAGCGTAAAACTTGAAAAGACTGACTTCAGATAAATGTGAAAATAGCAGCATGATTAGGATGAACTACTAGCTGAAGTGTAAGCCACTTTTTTCCAACAATTGGGTAGGTCATAGGTATGAATAGGGGGTGGAAAATGGTTGAATTCACAATAGACCGATAACTTGATTGGGCATCAACTGAATATCTGTATGGCCCAGCCGATTTATTGAACCAAAGCCTACTGGCAAGTCATAAATGATCTGGGGCCTAGGTCTTGGCTGGTACTCAATGGAATAACTTCTTGACATGATAAACCAAGTTCAATATGCTTACTCTGTAGTATTTTCCTGAAATTAGGATTTCAAACCAAAGATACATCAACAAGCATAGATCAGGCCAAAACTATCCGTGCTCGATTGGGTCCAGATACCTAATGGCCGACCTCAATCCAATTTAAATCCCTAGAGCAGATGGAGAAGCAACTTGAAACAGTGAGAAGATGGTCACAAAGCCACACAAAAACCAACTACCAGGTTACATTAAGCATAACTATGGTTCTGTTAGTCCCTGAGTTAGAATGATTTAGCATGAGTGTATCGAACTAAATGTTAAAACGGCACTGAAGAAACACTTCAAACTCAGCAATAAAAATGTGATTAATGTTAAAACATTTCAAAAACATCTAAATGAAGGTGTCTCCAGCGGTCTACATGACTACATCTAGAGATACAGAAATTTCCATAAAAACTTATATATTGTACCAATGTATGTTCATACATTCATTTGCAGTGTGAAATAGATTAACAAATAAGCAGGTTTCTAAGAAGATTAGATGATTGCACTTGTGCAAAAACATTTCTGCAAGCTCACCATTCTAGATTGTCTGAAGATGCAAACAGAGTTTAGCATAAAAAATGAAGGACAAAAGGCCTGAAACTCCGATTGGCAGGAAAGGCCTGATTATCAAAGTGAATTGCGGGGCAAATCTCCTTTGGCAGTCGGCGTACTGCAAAGCCTTGTAGTTCATACATAGGCACTCAAGGTCCCGACTGCCAAAGAAGGAATTGCCCCGTAATGCACTTGCATCTTGCACAGTTTCATATTGTGTTCAATCAATGTCGAAGACCTGGTTTTTACAGGTGGCGAGAAGGTCTTATATAATTCATGCACAAAGCATATTCGTGGCACATCCTCTTGGCCTTTGAGAATCAGAGGGGGTGTTTGGTACAATTCCCTTGCTTTCAACCCTTTACACCTTTATCGGCTTCCTCGGACAAGTAGTGTGGGTTGTGGGTCACTTCAAGGAGTATGAACCAGACATAAATTGGCAGAAATTCTGAATTCCAAGAACGTTAAACCTCTGTTTCTTCTCTTAATTCATGGATACTTAGTCTAGAAGAAAAAGAATGCAGGACTACTGGGTACAAGTCTACACATGATAGGGAAATAGGAATCAAGAAGTGGACTGTGCTACTTTATGAAGGAAGATCCGGTGGAATGTTCGCTCGTCACCAATCTCATCTATTCTTATCATTAATCTTGTGGTCATAGCTGTTGTGGCTGTCATTAGATGGACGAAAAGGAGATTCGCTTATGCGGAAGCTCGGACATGTACTAGTGTGTACAAGTAATGTATGTACAGGTAAATGGTATATCTTTGTTCATGTATTTATTTATCTATGCTTAGAGGGCAAGATCATTACTGACTGGCTTTGGTTTTTTTTTCTTTTGAAATCTTCTCACTTATAACTTCTAATGGGTGTAAGCAAGAAAATAGTAATAAATACAAAATGTGGGTAGAATGAATACGCGACGAAGGAACAAACCAGGCCCTTGGTTTTATGTGACTGAAATTAATAGGAATTACTGGTAAATTTTCTTATCCAAGGTGCCACATTACATTCTTGTCGATTAATGTTCAAAAAATTACACATTGCACCCTGTTTAACATCCAAATCAAGAAAATTAAACCTAAGATGGAGTCTCATTCATCTGCACTGCTCCTTTTCAAACAGAGACATTCAACACCATGTTAAAGTTATTAAGACATTTTACTTCCTTCAAATGACTTGGGCTATTAAGTAAACTGATAGTAATGACATCAAGACATGAATCATTCACATGTGTATCTTTCAAATGCACTCCTAACACTGTAATTTCCATTTTCATGCACTTGAAATCCTCCAATTCATTGATTTCATTGCCCATGAATTAACCTACTGGCTTCTTTTGATCTCTGTCTTCTCTGGAGATTTTCATTGCTGTAGTTTGATCTGTGAAAAATGTCATTCCTTTGTATAAAAATCATATCTCATGAAGTATATTTGTGTGTAAAATGATTTTGATATCTACATTCAGGAAAGGGGTCTCCACAAAACCAAAAAAAGGACTGCTAAAAGGGATAAAAGCACATGAGAATGGTTAAAGATGTTGAAGGCTTTTGGAGGAGTTGGGGACCATGATTTTACGGTAAAGAGAAAGTGACAGTGGATCTCCACAGGAATTGTTCTAAGCATATGCTACACCTCATCGGCATATCCGGATCAAAACTAATCCTTCCGACAGTATAAAAAGCACGTCGAAGTTAGGGAAAAACTCGGGCTAGTTGAAGGAAGCGAAGCGCCTGTGTGGAAGAGCAATGACAGTGCACTTCTCCTTTGGCAGAGAAGATGGGCACAAACAGTGTCCCTGTGGTCTGCCAAAGGAGAATTGCCCTGCCATTTTCTCCCACTATTATCCAAGTTTGGTCGTGGAAAGTTGCAGTAATCTTCTCTTGGATTGCAGTTTCTGCTTCTGTTAGATGAGAATGAAAAAAATTGATTCATGAGCAATTGTTATGTAGATTAGTGTTAAAAGTAGCAATTAACCATCATATTTCTTTTTTACTAATCACTAATCACTAATTTAGTAATTCCCTTTTCTATATTGGCAGACCATCCTCATAATTTTGAAGATGAAGCATGCATATAGCATCTGCTAGGGTTTAACCAAACCACTTTATGTGCAAGTACCTCTCCGACGACAACCATATCTTCTCAGTGATCGAAATTTGTGATTCATACTCACCAAGATTGATTGCTGGAATGTTAGCCACAGATTAACAGATACTGAGTTTTGATTTACTAAATATGAATGTTCCATTTACAGATTAACAAATATTGAGTTTTGATTTTACCTTTCATACTTGCACCATTTTCTTCTGAAATCACACTTCTTAGATTGAAAGCTTGGAACTCTGATTGTTTTTCATCAAACTCTAGTTACCCATTAGATTTCACACCTGAAAATCTTATTCATTCATCTTAGAATTCCTTCTACTGCACTGTAAATACCCATTCAATTGCATTTGTTCCTGAATCAGTGTATTCATTTTTATTGGACTGATGAAATCAATATCACTTGATGCCTTCTAAATATAGGTGAAAGTTTCATTTCAACACAAAATGGGAGCCTGTTGAGAGAGTTTGATTCATCTCTTGAACATATTTAAAGGTGGCAGTTTTAGGAAGCATGATCAAATTATCCAAATTATCTACATGGTGGGGCATATTTTAGATGACCCATGGTCAAGTTCTACAGATTTACAATCATCTTCATTTGCCAAAATCCAATTCATCTAGAGTTGGATTTCAAACACTATTTAGAATTTAACTCTACGATAAACCATAATTTCTGTCACTTCACACAATCTATTATGTCTCTTTTTGTCCTTTCCCTCCATATTTTCAATGGTCTAGGGCTACTCCTTGTGTCTATAATATACAACCTCATTTGATTACTTCAAATGAAGGATTAAAACAAATTTTCATCAACAGTTCAACATGGGAACTGAGAATATGTTGAATTAATGTGGTTTTGTGCATGGTCCACCCACATACAACAAACTGGATGGATGGTGTGGATCATGAAGCCACTGAAAACATGGCCCTAAAGAGTCATTTACACAGCCTGATGAATCCATGCTACATGTTAGCTATTTCACCAGAAGGTTATCTGCTAGAGTTTCACCTTTTAGAATAGTACTCTGGAACCTGCCACCACCCATTTTCTTCCATCAAAGGCACCTGATTCGCCACTGTAGGAGTCAAACAGTAACAACTTATTGTTATTTAGCAAGGAATTGCACCAAAATTCATGTTTTGTGGGAGCTGCATACCATATAACCTGAATGGGTTGTTGACTTGTTGGGGTGCGAACGAGTTCCACATCGGTTATGAGGGGGGAAATCTAAGGATTTATATGGGACTCGGTCACTTCACCTATCAGGCTAGTCTTTTGGGGTGGAAGTTCAGTTCTAATAAGTGGTATCAGAGACAGATTCTCAGCCACATGCATGTGGACTCAGAGATCGCTTAGCCGAATGAAATGGTTGGCGACGTTCTATATATCAGAGAGCCTTATTCGAGGGGGGATTGTTGGGGTACGAATGAGTCCCACATTAGTTGTGATGGGGAAAATTTGAGGACTTATATGGGACTGGGTCACTCCACTTATCAGGCTAGTCTTTTGGGCTGGAAGCGCAGTCCTAATAACATGGGTATCTGCCAAATAACTGCCAAATTCCTGCATTCATCTTCATTCAAAAGCTGTTGCTACACTGTGTGCACATGCATCTTTCTTTTGGTCAAATCTTGCTCTCTGATAATGAAGTTCTCCCTCATCTCACCCATCCTACTTCATGTAAGTGGCATTTGAAGATCCATGTCGCTTCAGTCATGGACCTGCTAAACAAGCTCAATGTTAACCAAATCAAGCTTGCTGATGCAAAGATGGCCCAGCTACAGAAGCTTCGTCAATGGCTTGATAGGAAAGCAACTCTCAACGTGTTAACCATTGGTGTTTTTATATAATCTGTAATTCCATTTGTGGTCTGACCCGGGCTGTGGGTTGTCCTTTAATTCCATTCTTTCTTGAGTGGTCTGGGTTGTGGGTTATTTACTTTTGTCTTGCACGTGTATGTGTTACAACTAGATATCCAGTCCAAAAGACTCGACCATTAGGTCGAGTGACCCAAGTATAATATATTATTCTAGATCCCCCTCTTCACCGACCGATCTGGGACTCGTTCGGCTGCTTAATAATCTCTTCCTCGAACGAAGCTCTCCGGTGGGACTCGACCATTAGGTGGAGTGACCCAAGTATAATATATGACTCTGATACCACTTGTTACAATTGGGTATTCAGCCCAAAAGACTAACTCATTAGGTGGAGTGACCCAAATCCAATATATATTCTAAATCCTCCTGTTCACCAACCGACGTGGGACTCCTTCGACTGCTCAACAATATGGTGCCCATCCTTTTGTAATTTTTTTGGAAATGTTTTTTCTACCGTTGAATGATGCTTACTAAATCGTTAAAAAAAACCTTGTAGTTTGTCCATACTGAAATGTAATCACATGTTATTCATAAATGAGACAGAAAAGGTAAATTGAATTCTTACAATTCATTAAATTTAACCTTATGTTCTCATAATATGAAACTGAAATTGATAGAATAACCTTAAAAATGTAAAATGACCCTTTTTTTTTTAAACCCCTTTGTATATGGATCTGAATTGATTGTTATGACTTCTATTGGATATTGTCAATGACTTAGTTTCCACCAAATCGTGACAAGAAATTAATAAAAACAAAATCTAAGAGATTCAATGTGGAAAACGAAATTTTGGAATTCCCTTTTGTGATCTCACTCTCAGACACTCAGTATGGCAGCTCTAGTATTATAAAAATCTTAGTGGTTAAGATAGGAACTATGTAATGACTCTATCCGTGCCTGTCCAGTGTCCACACTTATCCATGCATGTTTAGGCCCAAGCCCAAGCCCAGTCCCACTTCTACAACAGCATTTCCACTTGCTTGGTGCCTAGATCCAAGCTCGGGCAAAGCCTAATTCACTTCACCAACTATCTGCAAATCTACCCCATGGCCAGTAATAGTCCATCCCTCAACATATTAACTAATCATATTAATTAATTACAAATACTAACCACATTAATTTACAACTCAATACAACACAATAAACAACTCTCACGTACAAATATTCCACAAGATGATGAAAATAAGCAAATCTTTGTCATAATAGTTGTGAAGCAATTTTGTAGCAGGGAAGAAACGGCATATAAAAACAATGATAGATAATGGGGTGAATGGGTGATTGATTTGTTAGCTTTCAGCTCAAAAGGCTAGTTTGATAGGTGGAGTGACCAAGTTGCATATAAGTCTTTAGTTTTTCCTCTCTCGAACGAGGCTCTCCGGTGGATAGAACGCCGCTAACCATTCTGTTCGGCTAGGCTACATGCTGTGGCTTTGGAACCTGGCTGTGATACCACTATTAAGATTGGGCTTTCAGTCCAAAAGATTAGCTTCATAGGTGGAATGATCCAATCTCATATAAGTCCTTAGTTTTTCCTCTCTCACAATCAATGTGGGACTCGTTCGACTGCCCAACATAATTGTATGGTTTATTATAGGTTTAATGGATAACTAGAACTTGTAAAGTCACCTCCAATTAGATAAGATTTTAGTATTAGTGATTATGATAATAATATATGAGAGTATTTAGCTGCGCCATGTGCATTCCATAAAGTGCTCTCATGATTATAACTTCATATAGAACCCACTTATGATAATAGGGTTGGATAGGTTTGAAATATCTATATATAAATATAAATTGATTTTTTGGATTTTAAAATGGAATATATTTTATATTTATACACAATTTAAATAAATTAATCTTATAAAATGTAGATCAAACTTGGGCTTTTTGGCCAAACTCGGGTCATGTACTAGGCTTGGGCCTGAACTAAATTGTAATTTAGGCATAATATTTTGGACCCACCTAAATTGCACTTCTACTTAAACATGTGGTAGTAGTAGTAGATGATGGTATTTGTTGGTCAGTGCAAAGTAGGAGTTGTGAAATAGTTTTTTAATTAGTTAATTTAACTTTTTCAACCATCTAATTTAATGTACAGAATGCTAAATAAAATAAATCAATAAAATCATCTATTTTTTTATTAGAATGATTGAAGATGAGCATCATAATTTTTCTTTCTTCACGTGGTTGAACCTGATTTTTTTCCTCTTATGATCTTTTACGTGATTTGTAGGGCAAGCGGCCATCTGCATGCACGAGTCAAATTTTGTCAGCCAATGGTCTTAACTCTTAAGCAACTTGAATTGCACCCATCCCATCCAATATTCGAAGTTGGGAATGCAAACAAAGTAAACAAACCCAAGTTTTTTGCCGTTTTTATTACTTGTGAAGAGGATCATATGAATGACGATTCCTTGAATGAGAGGATGGACGAAAGAGACAAGCAGGGAGACAAAGTAACAAAGAAATATCAAGGAGAAGCAGCCAATGAAGAGATGGGAGGATGTGCTTCTATTGAGAAGTGAAATTTTAAGGGGAAGAGTACAATGGATGAGTGAACAAGGAGGTAAAAAGGACATACCAAATAGGCCAAAATCAAGCAGCAGATGAGATGGGAAAAGGAGTGGAAGAGGGAGAACCGGTAAAAAAGCAGTGGCAGCCGACAAGGACTAAAATCCAGCGCACACTTGTTTTCGAGGTGTATTGTTACCGAGTGTAAGTTGTAAAACACTTATACTCTAGGCCTCCAGGTTAGACTATACTAAGACATGACAAATCATCAATGAATCTCAACACTCTCTCTTATGATGACTCGTCGCATAACAAACCATTGTTGTCCTTCCCTGCCAACTTTATAGTGGTTCTCACTTTGGACTAAGTAGCTCTTTATCACAGATAGGTTTCCGACCCATAATGACTAGACTTTTGTCCCTTGACATCTTGCTACCTTAGTGGTATCTTTTCACATTGATACGAGGCACCCCTACTCTAAGTTACCATCAAGATTCAAACATGAGAGGTGGAACGTGACTTTGATACTAATTGTTAGAGACTTGATTAAAATATCAAAAGTGGAACGTGAAAAATCAAGCTCTTTATATTATTTATGCTAAGTTGGTCCAACTCAATGCGTATACTCTAGGTCTCAAGACTAAACTCTTTCAGATATACGATGATGAGGTATTGATAAATCTCGACGGACAATAAATCTGAAACTGAATAAATGATATGATATGAGTTCAATATTTGAAGCTCTGTTGGTAACATACCTTCATTTTCAATTTTGGGTGAAGCATCAACCGTCCAAGTTAATGGAAGATAAACCACTGTAAGAAGCATGATGATGATGATGGGCCAATAGGTAAGAAAAGAGGAAGATATGACGTCATTGTTTGTCACAGAAGCGTAAGAAAAGAAATAGGGGACAAGGAAATGAACGAAAGATGAAAGAGACGAATTTCTTGTGAAAAGAATTTGGAGTATGTGACAGAAAACCCAAGAGCTGGAGACAAAAGGAACGAGACACTCGTGACTCACTCACTCTCTGTCTGTCTAAATCATCTCTTCCCATGCAACCCTTTCTGTCTCTCTCTTAATAAAAGATAGGTATAGGGAAATGATATAATCCCAAAAAAAAAAAAAACCATAAATATATCAAATGAATTATAAAAAAAATCTGTCAAATGATCAGATTTTTATCCATTTATTGTCATTGTCATTTCTACATATTCTAATCTTAATGAATAATCTCTCTAAATAAAGAGATTTAAACATTAATTAATTGATCGAAACTATAGAAGATATTTTGTGGGTTATCTTCTATATTCCTTTAGCAGAAAATGATGGGCTTCCTCTTACTTTGAATTATAAAAAGGCTCAAGGGTCATTGAAATTCTACTGCAAATTTTAGAGAGAGAGAGAGATGGTCTCACGATCCCAAAGAAAGATGGAAGTAAGGAAGAATTTCAATGACCTTCGTTCTCTCACAAGCCCCAAATCGGTAAATCTTCTATCAAAGCCTTCAGAACCAAGATATTCTTTACTGGGTTCCTATTTTCTGAAAAATGTTTCTATTTTCACTGGAAGGATTATTTTGTTGTGATGAAACTTATCTTCACCAGTCATTTTTATCTAATGAGAGTTAATTTTTTGAGTTCTATATTTTTGACAAAAGTTCGATAGTGAAAATAATGTGCAATATTCATGGGTGGATTGTAGGTGCAGGTGAGAAGGATATCTGCCATCATTGATGCTCTCTGTGAACTCCTATTGAAGCTCAAAGCATTGAACAAAGAATATAATAACCTAATGAAGAAGCAATTCCAAATAGCTACGGTTTCTCTCTCTCTCTCTCAACATTCAACCAATGCTTTTAATTTTCTCCTTACTAAGTGTATATAATTAGAGTTGAGGGTGTTTTTAGGGGTAGGGCTAGAGACACTCGGCTCTTCCCCTCCACGTAGGGCTCGAGATATGATCCGACCATCCCAGTGGTACCCTCGCTCTGATACCATGTTAAAACACATGAGTAAAATTCATTCTTAAAACCCGATTAATAAAGAGAGGGTGTCCATATACTTATAAACTCTAAGACCCAAAAGTCCAGTGATGATGTAAAATTTTGCTAACAGATATGAGCCTAAATTCTTTGTTAGCAGCCAATAAAAAGAGAACATAAACTTGTAATCAGAACAAAATTGTAGTTAAAAATGTAATGTCGTATGCAAGAATTGTGCTATTCTGGTAGCCATGACTGAGTGATTCTTATCATTCATCTGGTGGGCCACTTTCAGCTATAGAAACTGCACCTATGAGAATATTCAATCCATTCAATTAATGGGCTTATGCTTATTGAATACACTTGTGGCTATGCAGGCCTTTACAATCCAATGATGTTTATCTATCATATAAACCAAAATTCAGACACAATAGGCTTAGAAAATCAACTTTCATGTCAAACTAGTCTGTTGATTTGGAACTTTTTATGGTTCATGGCAGGGTAAGACCACCTCTACTATTTATATGAGATGGGTGGATATGAAATTTTGAAATCAAAATGTGTATTAAATATGAGCTCAGCTGGTTACTTCCCACTTCAAAAAGCGGGAGGTTGTAGGATTGAACCCCTCATGGTCCAACCTTGGTGTACCTTAGGGGTAGTGAGTTCACCAGTAGGAGTTTTACGCTGGGTATCCCACGATTCCCACACATAAATTCAAAAAAAAAAATATAGAATTCACGCAATCATTTCCTGTACTTGGCACATTCGAAAGTATACTCCAAACACTTATCAATCATTGATGAGGATCACCCAATAGGTGTAGGTGTAGAGAGGAGTATGCGCAAGCATCATTGATGTGAGTAGATATTAAATAGGATTGGGTTAATAAAAGAGTAAATTATTTTATGTATAAAGAGGAGTATGCTCAGTAATTCTAAGTGTCAATAGAGACCATAGAAGATTGAGTTTATAAAAGAAGTGAACTCCAATCTCTAACATGCCATCATATATAAAAATGAGAAGTGATCAGGTGTGCAGAAGGCCTAGTCAATGTTAGATTTGATATATCTACTATTCATTAAAAAAACCTATATTTTTAAATATTGAATTTATACTATTGTTAACATAAGTCCCACATAAATATGCGAATGTGACAAACCTCACACGAGATAACTAAACTGATAGGCACTTTGGTTCAAGAACCAGAGGCCTTAAGTTCGAATCCTGTAGTCACCCGATGAATTTTGTCTTTTCTAGGAGGTGGAAGTGCATAGGATGGAGGGAAGTTTCCTTGTTCGTATTTCATGCAAGAAAAGCCAAGATTTGCTGGTAACCATATTAGAGGCATTTGAGGAGATGGGTGTCAACATACTCCAAGCCAAGGTTTCCTGCAACAAATCCTTTTGGATGGAAGTTTTAGCAGAAGACGAAGGCCAGAGATTGGATGTTGAAGCAGTGAAGCTCGCTATTCTAAAAGCATTGAAAAAGAAGATTGGAGAGCCATTGGTGCCATAAACTGGCCAACAAGTGAGGAAATATGTATCTCTGTGCACTTTTGCACCCAATAACGATGTGTTGGCTAATAGGTAAGTTTCAATCAGAAGTATTTTTGTCATTTTTTCATAGTAAAAAATGATAAAAATAGTCCTGTGAGTGTTCAGCTTCCTTAAATTTGCACATGAAATTCGTAATCAGATGAAAATTGTGGGTGTTTGTAAAGAGAGCTGCCGGAAATAAGAGTTCCATTTTCTTCATAAGCTTGTTCATGCCCATGTAATCAATATTCTCTTTGATTATCGAAGATTACTCTTTGAGTTCAACTTTTCACTCAATCCTATCGACAATCATTTTCTCTGTCAACACAAATTCCATTATATCGTGTCTTATCACCTCAATCCATGTCTTTTAGTGCCTCCTTCTATATATTTTAGTAATTTACTAATCTTCTATCACTTTCTCCTTGCCAAAGGTGAGTTTGGGTTTGCTACCTCATGTTTCGGGATCAAATCTTGGTGCTACCACCTGACTTATCCAGGCCGACAGTGCGGACCCTGGGGGATTAGTCTTGTTGGGTCAACACTCTCCTATCCCAATTTTTTATTTTATTAAGGGCGATTCATAGGTTCACATGAATGCTTACAAAGAAGCTATATCCTTCTATTATCATACTGATGAAAGAATTCACTGGGCCAGCTCGGCAGCTGTGCTTGTGGCATATTGCTTCAAGCGGGTTGGTTACTTGGGCCTCGCCCAGCATAAGCCTGGACAAACAGCCCAAAACATCCAGAATCCAACTTTTTCAAGCTCAGGCTCACTTTTGGGATTAAAAGAGTAAGATCTATCTGAAATCTGATTAGGCTTACAACTCACACAAGTCATGCTAAGAAAACTAAATTTGAAGCCCAAGCCCAAGAAGGCCCAGAAGCTCAATTCAATTTGATATACATATATAGAGACACAAACACAAGATTTTCCTATATTTCAAGTTTCTGAAGGAACTTACAGATTTTGGAATTCTTGAAATGGTTTGATGACAGTAGAAATTGAAGTGTAAGAGAGACAAAAAGTTTAAGTCCTAAATGTAACTTGGGTCAGGCTCAAGCCTGGATGAGAAAATCGAAAGCCCGAATAACCCAAAATGATTTTGATCCACTTGGAATGGGCTCAATAAAGACAAATTCAGTATAGGCCCAGGCTTGCCCAAAGCCAAGTTCAGCCAACACAGGTTTGCCCCAGGGGTCAAAAATTCGGCCGATACACTGCGTATCGGCCGATATGTATCGGGTTTTCGAACGCCGATATATCTCAGCCGATACGTATAGTATCAGCCGTACCAAAAAACGGCCGAGATGACCGAATTTCTGACTGATAATTCGGTCATGATATGGACCAAATTTTAAAAATTCGGTCTTTTTGTTTTTTTTTTTAAAAAAAGAAGCCCTTTTTTTTTTAGAAATATCGGCCGAGATGACCGATATATAGGTCTAATTCTCGGCCGAATATCCCGAAAGAAAATATGGAGAAGAGATTGAAGAAAAAAAATCTCTACACCTTTCATAGCTTTCCTTTCTCTTCTTTTTCTTCTTCCTTGATGGGAAAAATACAGAGAGCAGTAGCGGCGACGGCTAGGGTTTAATAGAGAGAGTGAAAGAGAAGAAGGGTATTAAAATATGAGTATTAGGGTTTCTAAGTGAAAACCCATCTTTATGAAAAGGAACTCACGTGAGCTTCCTAAAGAGCTCATGTAGAAGCCCACGTGTGTACTCTAATATTTTATCAAAAAGTTACTTTTAATGTTTTCTTTTATTTAAATGGAATTTGTTATAATTAAAAATGTATGATATTTGTGTGGTTATCAGTTCAAGTGATTAGACTCCATTAGTTTCATTTTCTAATATTTTTTCTACATTATTATGTAATTTTCAATCATTTTTTTATTTATATAATTCATAACTTAAAATAACACTCATTGACTAAGAAAATAAATTATGAAATTATTTCTACAAATTTTCCTTATTTATCTGCTTTTCCTTGTAATTTTCACTATTTTATTACTAATTATATAATATCCCGATATCGTAACTCCAAAATAATATTAGAAGATGTAAATACCCAATATTTTATGAAAAAAATTACATATTTAATAAGCCCATAATTATCTGCATTTACTGTACTTTTTTTGGATTTTTTTTTTTTTAAAAAAAAGGGGCACGAGAGAGAAAATGTGCGACAGATATCTTGGCCCAGCCGATTTTTCTACCCCTGCTCAAGCCATACAACCTTTGATCTCATAGGGCCTAGATCAAGCAATGTAGAGAGAAATCGGCTTATATCCCAAAAATATTAATCCACCAGGATTTCATACATTAGTGGATGCCAATGGATCCCCCATTACTTGTAGGGATTTCCTCTGTGGAGGGGATTCCCTTAGAAGGAGAAAGAGAGATTGGTCTATATTTGTTTTGTAACTAAAGGGAAAAATGTATGAGGAGAATATAATGTTTTGAGGAAAAAAATATTTGGTAAATATGAGTATGAAAAATTTAATTTGTTTTCAATTTCATGAAAATTATCTTGATGAGTCTATGTAAGAAAAATAAATAAATTTTACATTTTGACACAAGAATACTTATTTAATAACATTCACTAAATAAAAAATAACTATCCATCTTATGGAAGAGAAATTATACTTATCTCCAAATGGTTTCATTTAGCCATTGTTTCCAACCATTATTCAAGATGATTAATAGATAAATACAGTATTTGTCAAACTTATTTCCCATATTAAATAAAACAAGACATTTGAATCCATTTATAGAAAGAATACTCAGCTCTTTATCAAATTTCTAGCTTTTTTATATGAATTAGAGAAATACATAATTTACATAAAATCACAAAATTCCTAATACATGAATTATTACCCTGCTTTAAGGTTAAACGAAAATGGAAGTGGAGGGAAGAAAGGAAGGGAAAGTGACCTCCACTTTTCCATCACAAGTAACTATCAAACAGGCATCAAATGCAACTTATATCTCTTCAGTTTTTAACTTTTAAAAATTAATATCTTATATTTATTAGAATTTAAAATATTAAGATTATATAGTTTGAATGATAAATCACATATTTTATATCTAATTATCATGTCTAATATCTGATGAGAAGTTCCATTAACTAATCTGGTAGACTTAAGAGTTAAGACTTAATTTTTTAAGGGATTTTACAAAGTAAAATATTGGGAGGGAGTGACAAGAAAAAACGTGTAGAGAGAGAGGAAAGCTTGAAGAAGTTTCCATTCCTTGAAATCATAATTGGAAAGCTTTGACAAAGTCTGAGCCTTTGTGAGTAAGAAATGGGAGGAGAGAGGATCATCCATTAAAGTTGTAGAGAAAAGTCAAGACCTCAGCAAATAAAAGAATGAGGAGACAGGAATTAGAATATGAGTTTTGTTAGTTTTGTTTGGACTCTTAAGCACCAATCACTCCTCACTTCCTTTCTACCAGTGTAATAAAAAAAATAAAAATAAATAAAATACCTTTTTGATGATAGTCATATAATCAACACTCGACTAATTTTAAAAAGATATGCAAATCTCTTTATCTGCGTAAACATCAAATAATTTTTTTAAAGTGAAGTGAAAATTGAACAGAAGATTCATATTTTCTAAAATGAAAATCATCATTTTAATTCCTTTGGATATAACTATCTTTTATCTATTACATTTGATTGTAATTTAAGATTTTGATCGAGTTAGAATATGAGTTTTGTTTCAACTTTGAAGCAGCAATCAGTCCTCACTTCATTTCCACACAAAGTGAAAAAATAAAAAATAAAAAGACCTAATCATGGATGGGAGCCAGTGATCATCCATCTATCTCCTGAATCTCTAGATATATGGCAATATTTATTCATAAATTTGATTTTTTTTATGATGTAGAAAGTTAAGATCCCCGTATGGGTGTAGCTCATCTGGTTAACATCCCGTTTTAAGAAGCGGGAGGTGTCAAGTTCGAGTCCCCATGGCCTAACTTGGTATACTCTAAGGGTAGTGGGTATTACTCATAGAGATTTTACACTGGATTTTTTGCAGTTTTCCACACATAAATTAAAAATAAGACCCCCACTTCTCTTTGAATACAAGTACATTAGGTAAAATTTTAAATATATACAGTCGTTCCTAAGCCACAAATATCGAGTAACTAGAGACTCAAATTTGTACCTACAAATTTAATTCTAATTTAAAACTTTGACTAAAATTTTACATATAGTAATAAAAAAATATTTATAGACTTTTTTTAAATCAACATGTGGGAATCTGAGACATGATCTTACTAAAACTCTTTTTAAATTAACATGTGGGAAGCTGAGACATAATCCTACTAAAACTCTCATTGATGAGTTCAGTGTCACACCAATAAAAAATTTCTCCTCCAAAACTAAATTATATAACTGAAGAGAGAATATCTGGATGATTGCAAGAAAGATGCTAGCTTGTGGTACACTCCAAAAATCCATGTGCCCCACTTACCCTTTTCTCCCAATCTAATTCAAATACCCACAGTTTCTATCACTTTCATTTAATAATAATACACTGGTCATCTTCATAGAGACTAGGATAAGTATTACCACACAGATTCATACATGGGTTTCACCATTTAAGTTGTTGATAGATCTCTTCGAAAACAAATTCTTTGAAAAAACCATTTAATTCTATAATACATAAAATAATTCCAAATAGATTTAAATGATTTAAGGATACAATTCATATGAGGTAGATAAATGGATGCCTTAGTGGTCCCACATAAGGGGTTAAAGTGGGCATTCCACATGAGAACCATCCTAAGTGAAAAAATTGAGCCATTAGATTCTTGTGATTCCATTTGAATTGCATCATAATTGGTAATTAGATAAGAGTCCAGAAACCCTATAAAATTAAAGTAACAGCAATTGATGTGTGTATTTATTAGAGTCTAATCTCATTAGAAATATACAGTTATTTGATTTAAACAAATCTCTTCGTCTCATTTTAGTTATCTTATTTTAAAATTTTAATTTTTTTAAGGAAAGACTCTCAAAAGATTTATAAACTTCTCTCTACCATCTTATAACTCTTTTAATAAAAATATATCAGACAACTATTTTGAGACGATCCCAAAATATATATCAAACAATAAAATTGAGACAAAAGAAGTAATTAAAATGAATGGTTGAAGTATAGCTTTCTACCAAATATCTATTTCTTATTGTTTAATAAAATTTATTTTTTATTTCACCATCATTTGTTTAATATGGGATTTGATTATTTGTTTGTACTTCGCACGTCGTCTCTTCTCTCTCTCTAAAAAAATACTATAAAACTGCTCGTCTGTCAAGATGCTGACGGCCGATTCTCTGATAGCCGGCAATGTATTCATGCAATTTCCTCTCTCTCTCCACCCATTTCATCGTCATCGTCACCACCAACAACTGAATTCCATCACAAAAACAAGAAGATCCGATCCATTGCTCAGTTCCGAGTGAGATCAGTTCCGGTTCGGATCTGGTTCATGGACGGGCGGTTTAACACCCACCCTTTCGTCAGCGGGCAGGAGGAGCCCGGAACCACCACAGAAAATGGGCAGGGAACAACCGTTTCCGGCGGGAAGACCACTGGCATATCATCTCCAAAGCGAAGGTTAGTTGACCCAGAAATGGATTTCTCTGGAAATGCTAGATCCCGGTGAAATTCTCTTTTCCTTTTAAATTCAAGTTCCAGTTTCTAATCGAGAATTTCATCTCAGCTGGGAACTAAATTTCTTGTAGTTTTTATTTCTAAAAATACTTGAGATATGATCTAGTGCTTAGCATCTCAATCATTCATATTAAAAATTCTCATTTAAAATTTTAAAATAGAGAGTGTTTTTCGATGGATGGTGATAATTTCTTTCAATTAGAAGAATACTTTGGAAACCAAAGACACTCCATCTTTGCTGCTCTAAAATTGGTAGAATTGCTTTCATTTAGCATGAAAATATTTTCCATGGAAATTGATAAAGGGAGAATTAATGATTCCACGTTTCCCACTGCAGTGATCGAGCAAGATTTTGATGTGGAGTTTTGTTCCCTTTTTTTTTCTTCTCTTTCTCTTTCGATAGGAGGGCTGTACAGAAGCGAGTGTTGTCCGTACCGATCGGAGAAGTTGATGGATCGAAGGTGAAAGGAGAGGCAGCTCCGCCGTCCGATTCGTGGGCCTGGAGAAAGTACGGCCAGAAACCGATCAAGGGCTCGCCCTATCCAAGGTAATCCTCCTCCGTAGTTCTAACGTGCGCCGTGCGTGTCTGAAACTTGCCTAATCCAAAGCCGCCGAATAAAAACCAACATGCAGACCCCTTGAAGAGCGCCGCCGGCGCACGTTAGACTTGTTTCTATGGATTCCGCTAGCATGCGCTGTTCCGTCTCTTTCCTTCTCTCGTTTGGTAGCGGGTTGGGTGGCCACGTTGACGCCGTGATTTTCGGCTCATTCTAGATTGACTCCGTATCCATTGCTAACGTGCACCTCGCCGGACTTACCCACGAGGGAAGGAAAAACAAACAAAAGATGATACAGAACTTCAAATAATTTGTAGAATCTCTTTGCTTAGATTAAAAAATTTATAGATTTTATGTCAATTTGCAAAATTTCAGAAGTTTTGTTGAGTGCATTATACAATTTTAACGAAATGGGTAACCATAATTTTGTTTGAATTTTTCCCAACTAAGAAATTGAAGAATTTTTTTTTGTTGTGAATAGGTCCACAATTATCTCTTGTGAGCTTTTAAATATAGTCTTTGAATTTAATTATTAACTAAATTTAAAAGTAAAATTAATATTTTCATATTTATTCAAAAACTTTAAATGAAAGTGCACATCAATTTCTTAACCAGTTCAAAAGAGAGCATTTCTTTGCTAAGGAGCATATGTGGAGAGATTTGAATGGCAATTTTTTCCTGTCATGAGATTTCATGGATAAGATAATTATGAAAAGATTTAATATTTAAGAAAATTGAGTAAAATAACTATCCTATCCAATCATGATATCTTTATTAGATAAATTTAGTGATTAATAATAATTAAAATTTAAAATTCAAAATGATAAGATGGAGATCAAGTTTTATTTATGCACAATTTTTACTATCTTTTAAGTATGTTAATAAGAAATGAATAATTCATTTAAAATTTTAATAAAGATTGCCTCTCATTGAAAATTTTCAACCAATGAAAACTCTAGCTATTTAAATAATTAAATGACGACCACATGTTGAGTTACTGTAGCTATTTTAGACAATTATCCATAAATAAGCCACAAATAAAATTTACTCAACTGTATTTCTAAATTCTAACACGGTGGATTGTATTGGGTTGGCAGAGGATACTACCGTTGCAGCAGTTGGAAGGGGTGCCCGGCGAGGAAGCAAGTCGAGAGGAGCCGGACTAACCCCACCATGCTTGTCATCACCTACGCCTGTGATCACAACCATCCCTTGCTCACCTCCAAAAATACCTCCACCAACACCGCCGCCGCCACCGCCACCGCCTCTCCCGACAGCAACCTCAGCTCCGAAGAACCTGCCGTCTTCTCTGGTCCGACCGCCATTGAAACAGATGACAGGTACGCCGATCTGGAAACGAACCACACCTTGCTTCTGCCTGACGATTTCTCCTGGTTCTCTAACGTCGAATCGTCTCCCACCAAAGACACCCTCCTCGAGAGCCCAATTTGCGCGGGAACCGACGATGACGTGCCATCCGAACTCTTCCCCATGAGAGAAGAGGACGAGTCTCTGTTTGCCGATCTCGGCGAGCTACCGGAGTGCTCAGTGGTCTTTCGTTGCGGCGGTTTGAGGGAGGCTCCTTTGTGCTGGAGCACAGGATAACATAGTACGCCACCCCACCACTCCTCTTTTTAAAATCTCTCTCTCTCTCTCTCTCTCTCTCTCTCTCTCTCTAAAATCAACGGATAGGAGGTAAATTTCTAATTTTTAATTTTATTTAAAATGTCCCTTTTTATTGTAATTTTCCTGACTAGAATGAGGCAGTGAGATAGTTGTAAAAGTTAAAAAAAAAAAAAAAAAAAGAGATATCTGTGTCTTAACTCTTAATCTTCTTGTAATAAATATCAAATTTCTGTCCTCCCATGGCTCCCTTGGAATTGCCTCTGCCACATTTTGCATACTTATGACTCTGTATAAATTTTAATTAACTAAATGACTGAAGTTTCCTTGAAATCAAGAATTAAAAAATATTCATTTTTCTGGCAGCTATGTGTGTGGTTTAATGAATTATATTTTTATCTCTGATCATCCTATCTTTTAATTTTTAATTTTAAAAAGCAATGACTTTATTCATCAAAATTTAAAAGGTTAAGATTATATAACTCATATGATCAATTAATCATGAAATTTTACATAATATTTAATTACATAGTCCTACCATCTACTTAATGGGAAATTTCATTAGGGAGTTCATTAGCTCAACTCTTTTGAAATTAAAAAAATAAAAAATCAATTCTTCCAATGGACCGGGCCCTTGTTTTATGAAAGCAAAAACGTGATAAAAAGTATATAATATTTATGAGATAATACAAGCCTCCTCACAACGTATCAGCTTTGTCTGAGTGAAGACTAAAGAAATACAAGTTCTATTATTTATTTATTTATATTACAGCAAGACCCATTTGTTTTATATGAAGCCGACGACTTTAGCGAGTTTCTCTGAGAAAAGTCGTCTTAACTTTGATTAATTTTATAGTGTTTGATTGCCAAACTCTCTATCTTATCCACTCTTACAAGTATAAAAGTAGTAAATGATTAATAGATTAGGGCCTAAAGTTGAAAACAAAATATCTGGGGACAAGTAGGATGTGCTGTTTGCAGACAGAGACATGAATGGGTGATCCATGATACGAGGAGTTTAAAAGGAAAGGCTCTGTTGAATGTTTAAATGAAATCTTAGATTCTATATAATTGATAGTAATATAAAGAGAATCACGTGGATATATAAAATTTATGTATTTAATTTTAATTTTTTTTTAATTCACATGTGGAAAATCGTGAGCATAAAATCTCTACAAGTGAGTCTACTACTCCTAAAGCACATCAAGGTTAGACGGCTCGAACCCACAACCTCTCGCTTCTTGAGGCGAGAGACAACTATTTAAACTAATTATTTTTATCATCATGATAGTTATCAAGTGTCTTAGGTTCATTTATCTAGAGTTGATTTTTATAGTTTTACTTATTCATTTAACTCTATAAAAAATTATAATATCTGTATTTATTATATTTTTCTTTATCTCTTTTTATATATTTTTAATGATCTACCTCGTCTCTTAAATACCTGTTTTTTCTAACCTTTCAACTTTACGCAGAAAAGTCATGCCCGTCTGATCATTTGATCTTTAGATTTAAAATTTCATAAATCAATGACTTAAATTCATCTAAACTTAAAATGGCCAAGATCATGACTATTTCAATATTTTAGATCTATCATCAAATGGACACCACATGGGGCTCTTGTGCCTTGCAGTACAAAAGTGTTTCTTATATGTACCAAACACTTAGTTTTAAATCTAAACCTTTTTAAAATCACACCTAATGCAAAATTTAATTTGAAAAACGGTTGAAATCATTTTTTTCAATTAAAAAAAATCGGTCGACCCAACAACGTATTGGTTAATGTAGGCCCATACAGCCGATACGTGTTGGGGCTGCTGCGAACAAATCCCACATTGGAAGTACAAAGGAGATCTAGGGATTTATAAAAATCTTGGGTCACTCCACCTGACAGGCTAGTCTTTTGGACTTAAAGCCCAACTCCTAACAAGTGGTATCAGAGACAGGTCTCAGGCTACTCATGTGGGCTTAGAAGATCCCCCAAGAGAACGGGATGTCCATCGGAGGGCCTCGTTCGAGGGAGAGATTGCTAGGGTTGCTGCAAATAAGTCTCATATTGGAAGTTTAGAGAGAGATCTAGGGGTTTATAAAGAACTTGAGTCACTCCACCTAATAAGCTAATCTTTTGGGCTGAAAGCCCAAGTCCTAACAATACGGCCTTTGTACAATCGTAATGATATATATATCGGCCGATACGTATCAACAGCCTTAAAACCAATCTGTATCAGTTGATTTTTTGATCTCCCGTAGAAATAATGAGTTTACATTTCCACGCTCTAAGATGAGATCAGATTTCATAGCATTTGTTGGATAACTTAGATCAAACTCCAATTTATCCTTGCGTAATCAATTTTCTTGAAAAAATAGATAAACAACGTCTGAGAAGACAGAGGGACAGATGGAAAACCATCCATGAGATATTGGGCTTATGGATAGATGGATCCCTTATCATAAGTCTTCATATATGGAAACGAAGGCTTGGAACTGTTGTTTCCTTGGGGATATACTGGGCTTCTTTTTCCACAGAGGAGTCCAAAACTAATATACCCGGAATTTCAGCCAGATTTTCAAAATTTCAGTGTAAGCAAAAACGGGTGTTGACAGTGCCGACCTTGAGATGCTCTGAAATCTCAGAGGCACTATGCGCAGTGCAGGTTTTGAGATTTCAAGATTATAATATTGTGAGTAAAGTCATTGATCGCATTGGTGGGAGCTTTAGGCGACGGCATACTGTGCCTATAGTTAGGACCGGCCCTGAGTGTTGATAAGCATTATCAATAAATTGAGACTCTAAATAAACGTTATCTCTATATGAGAGATTGACATAATCTAAACTCAACTTTGAGTTCTATCTTGACAAATTCTAAACAACCTCCTATTTGCATTATTAACTTTAGAGGTTAAGATACAACGATTCTCCCCAGGAGGATTTCTTTGCTTTTTGCCCCTCTTTCTTAAAGATAACAACTGGTTTGTCAAAAAATAACCCAAATTACTCATGAGATTATGAGTAATGCAATCTCTATTTAAGGCAACATTTCTCCCTTCTAAGAAGTAAAAACGATTGAAGCGAATCACTTTCAAGTACTAGGGCAAAATAAATATGTAGAAAATGAGATAAAGAATATATGAAAGATAGCGGACAACTGACTTGATAGTTTATGATAGAAGTCAAATGTGAAGTAAAATTCAAAAAATCAATCTTTGATAGATGGGATTTTGACGAAGGACAATGAAGGCGATAATAATATCAAGTACTTCATGAAAGAAACATGGGTATTGTTGGGTCAGAATACTTCAAGAATGAATTGAATATGTTGTTAGTGGTGCATCCACCATTATTGAACTTTAGAATAAATTTTATACCCTTGCAAAAAGTTCATGTTTAAAGATAATTCAATATTACGAATGATACCAACAACAAAATGACAATATTTTTCAGGAAATAGTACAAGTGAAAGTTTTATTAGTGGTATATAAAAGTTGATGCTACAGATCAGCAGAAATTGGCCACTGGCTGTATGCCACATAGAGTGAATTTCTTCTCTATTATCCAGTTGGTCAAAGTGGTTTTGTGTCCGTGGAGATTTTTAATCACAGTCGAAGAGTTTGGGTTCAACATTTGGCGTAAGTTGCGTTAAGGCTAGTCTGTTAGTTAGAGTGACTCAAGTTCTTTATAAACTCCTACATCTTTCTCTACACTTTCAATGTGGGACTTGTTCACAACAGCTCTAACAATCCTCCCCACTCGAACGAGGATCTCCGACAGAGAGAACGACGTCGGCCATCCTGTTCGCCTGTGGGATCTCCTAAGTCTATATGAGGTAGCATGAGACTTAGCTTTGATACCACTTATTAAGACCTAAGCTTCCAGCCCAAAAGAGTACTCTGTTAGGTGGAGTGATCCAAGTTTTTTATAAACCCCTAGATTTTTCTCTAAACTTTCAATATGAGATTCGTTCGCAGTAGTTCTAACAATTTATAAGACTTTTCACGCTCAAACTCAATGGTGGAGAAACTACGGGTTTAAAATTAAGCTGTAAAAAATGCTGCTTTGCAAGCCTTCACCAGGGAAGGTCCAACATGGGCCGTCAAGTTACCTCATTTTCAGGCGTTTGTTTGACCATCCGCATGGAAGTGTATTTCCATTATAAATAAGCTTTGAATGCGTAGACGCGCAGAAAAAATGCACTTATTTTAGGCTTTCCTGTTTGGACCCTCTCCTATTGGTAAATGGACTGTGGTAACTGAATTATGGCTCAATTTCGGGCTTTTGGGTTAAAAATGAGCCCAACTTGAATATGCGTCGACTCAAACTTTTTAATTTTTTTACCCTTTCTTTTGTTTTAATGTAAGCTCCGATTTGACTCAACTCAAGTTGCACCCTAGTTAAAGTTGCCCAACTTACGCTCTAACTAAAATTGCAAGTTATAATTATCTAATAAGTCAATAATTAGTTGTGAATTACCACAACGTAGGGCTGAAACTCGGGTTGAGTCAGATCGGATTTTAATAAACCCAATCCAACTCATGTCAAAACTTATTATATCTGACCCGACTCGAATCACTAACTGAATTATTCAACCCGATCAATCCGAGTGTTGTTTTATAACATTGTGCGCTCGGGTCAGATCGGGTTATGTCGGGTCGAATTGATTTTAAATTTCTCAACTCAACTCAATCCAAATTTCATATGGATTTTTCTCAACTCGACCCAACTCAAAATATACAAATACACAACCCAAACCCATTTATTTCTCGATTCAGATCATGCGGGTCGAATTCAAATCTAACCCAAGTTTCACCCTACCACAAACTAAGAATTTCTTCTTTTATTTGACCACATTATTTAAAAGACAATATTGAAAATGAGTGAATGCTTAACATATAAAACAAAGCGTCACTGAAGCACCTCTTATTTTAATTTTAGTCTACTACAATAAATTAATTCTAAAATGAACTTATAGTATACTTATAAGAGCCGTTTTAAGATATTAAATAAAAAAGGCTCTTTTCAACCATCGGGTCTGGTTACAAAATTCAATCCTATTGTAAATATTTAGCCACCCAACAATATAAAATATATAAAGTATAGAAAATGATTTTTTCATAGTGAAATCGAGAAATTTAAAAATAATAGAGCTTTGTGTTAGATACGTTTAAAATATTTTTTCATAATAGTAACTGATCTCTACCATTGTATTTTCTGTATTTTTTTAGAAGTATTAGTTGAAGTACACGGACCAACACATTGTATAAAAGTGAATTTTATTTAAATTTATTATAATGTTTCTTTTTCGACCTAATAATTCTCCTAAAAATAAAAATTAAGATTTGATTTAAAAATAAATCTATGAAACAGATTTGTCTAGGTAGAATTTTTTTTCCTAAATAGTCGTTGCTTACACTCTTACAGTAGCCGACGTGAGATTTGGGTTATTGTGTATGTCTTGATGATTATCTCTAAGTGAAATTAGAATTAGTTAAGCTCAATTATCTATCCCTAACTTATTCGCGCAATATTTAAGTTATAGTGAAATGACCACTTTTATGATATTATCCTGCCCATTTAGATTTAGATTTACATGAAGTGGTGATGAGTATGTTAGAAAAATCTTTTCTTGAATATATAATGTAAAATTCATCTGGATTAAATCAATTAAGCCACTTTTTATTCTCTAAAATTTGAAGAATTTAATTTATTTTAAAATTTTCAATTTTTTAAAAATTAAAAAACATAGCTTAATTAAGGGTAGCGATTCTCCCACTGGAGGTTTATTTAACCAGACACGGGAATTTCTGGATTCCCAATTTTACCCTTCGTATGAACAGTAAAATCTGACATTTCGCATGAACTGTAAAATTTCGGCTAGCCGATTTACTTTTCATGTGAATTTCGGCGAGCCAATTTACTGTTCATGTGAATTTCGGTGAACCGATTTACTGTTCATATGAAGGGTTGGTGAGCCGATTTTACTCTTCATGCGAAGGGTAGAATCAAGAATCCACTAATTGCCGTGTCTCATTACACAAAAAGTCTGTGGGAAGATCGCTGCCCCTTAATTAATCTGGTGATTTTTATTTAGTCACACATTAAAAAAGAAAAACTTTTTAATAGACTATCACTATCTCATTTAATTGACCTGTATTTAAGTGCACTGAATAATAATTAGCTATCACCCTTTTTCTTCACACCCCAGTGCCCAAAAGACAAAATTCAGGCGTATGTTACAATGCTTGACTAAGGTTTAGAATGAAAAAAAAAAAAAAACAGGCTTATTGAACACGTTATTCTCAAATGCATGCCGCATCAAATTCTGGCGTTTTCAAAAGAATCAAAGCAACACATAAAAGAGTAATTTACTCCTTAAACAAAACTGTTCTCACTAAACATGTCATTACCATCTTAAACCTACCTTTCTAAGCCCTACCATGCACACTCTGTATATGGGAATGTGGGGCCAACGTGTAATAGATCAATTAAAAAATTTAGTCTGAAATATGGGTTCATAAAAATTTAATTTATTAAAAAATTATAAATTTTGATGACTTTAATTTTTTTTTTTTTGTAGATTTTAAAGTTATAACTTGAATAATCTGATTAAATAATTTTTCTAAACATCAAAAAAAAAAAAAAAAAAATTCACTTCTTACTTAGTCGTTAGTCGTTACCGTCTTGTAATTAGATTCCGATGTCATGGCTAGATATGTTTTTTCTTGAATAATATGATCACAAAAATCATTTTAATTGATAAAAAATTATTGAATTAGATCATCAAAATATTTGGATCTTATAAGACTTAAACCTACCTTTCTAAGCCATCTACTTGGTCATGCGCCACACGACATTCCCAATTTCCATTATTCTACACAGCCATAAACGTCCTTTTCATCTCTCCCTTCTCTGAATCTCTTCACCTCTTCTTCTTCTCATACATACAAAGCTCATCTTCTCCACATTCATTCATTGGTCTCATCCATGTCCATCTCTGAAAGCCCATTTCCTTCACTGCCCCACACATCCCCTACAAAGGTTCAATTGGTCCCCAAAACCATATCCGATCGGCTACTCTACAAGTTCTCCGATCTATCTGAATTCGACTTTAATTACGAGCAGAGCGGCTTGTGGTCACCGCCCATTCGGCGTGGTGCCTTTGTGAGCTCCCCGGGACGTATATGCACCAACGATGAAATGTTCGCCAAGCTGAAGTCAGCGACTGAGGCGCGGCGGAAGCGGAGAAGGCTTTGTTTTCATGTATGCAACCCGACCCATATTCCATCTTGTTACAAAAGAGATGATGAGAGAGAGAACTTTCAAGGGTTTTTCAGTGAATAACTTCATGTCATTGGTTTAGAGGTGTGATTTAAGCACTCTCATTTTTTTTTTTAAACATTGTAAAATGTAAAGAGTGTTCTTTTTTAATTAAAAAAATAAAAGTGTCTCGATCACTATTCTTATTTATGATCCTGTCTTTCAGGTGTGTTGGTGTTCGCATGGGAACGGAATTAAGTCAAGTGAGATCTTGTCTTGAAGGTTGAAGGTAAAGAGATTCAGAAATTTAGAAATAAGAAATAATGATCCCTATTCCCTTTTTTTTTTACTTTCATTATAATAGAAAAATGTTGCAAGTTCTTGTCTTTCAGAGATTGGGAATAGGAAGAGAATGGATTTTGTTTTCTTTAATCGGTTTGACAGCTTTTCTTGGTTGTTTGCCAATCTGTAAAATCTTGAAATGCACATGCCAACCAGCAAGGAACCCATGATCTGATGGCCCACCATATTCACAAGCTTTAGCCCCAAAATTTCAGTGATTGTAAAATTCTTACAAGAATTTCTTTTTCCTTTTCCAATTATGTTGTGTATTGATGGTAACTTTTATGGGTCTATTTATAATCCTATGAAGACAATGGTTCACATAACTGCACTTGATTGCTCGAATGAAATTTGAGTAGATTTTAGTTTTTACTGGTGTACTGCAGTTGTCTATCAATACCAAAATGGCCAATGTGACAGCAAACACACATGCCCATAGCCATGTACAAAAGAAATTACTGATTTTTGGTTATAAAACAAGATTTATGAATATAAATAATAAATCTCTAAGATAATGTTTGCACCTTCCTTATATGTTTTAAGATTGGGTATCCATCTCAAATGTTAACCTACTCAAGTCCTTTATAAATTCCTAAGCGTCCCTCTACACTTCTAATATGAGACTTGTTCACAGCTCCAATAATGCCTCATTCAAACGAGACCAACAATTCCGTTTGCCTTAGGGATTTCCTGACTCCATGTGAGGTAACTCGAGACCTAACTATGATACCAATTGTTAGGACTATGTATCCATCCTAAAAGACTAGTCCTTTGTTAGGTAGAGTGACCCAAATTTTTTATAAATCCGTAGGTCTCCCTCTATAATCTACATTTCCAACACGAGACTCATTCACAGTCCAACAATATAGATCTATTTCTGGATCTATTTTCACATAGGCAATGTCGATTATGAGCGGATTTTCCATCTGGGTCTTATAAAGCCCATATAATGGTGTTTTAATGTATGTGAATGCATTTATTTAGAAGGTGTTTTTTGAATGATTCTCTTCATAAAAAAATTATATTCGTTAAATTTGAAAAGTCATACTTTTTAATATTTACAAATTAAAAGCCAAAATGAAGGCATATTTAGGTGAAGTCTAATTTAATGTTGAAATCAACTAAAAATAAATCCTAATTAGATAGAATTATACTTAAGGATGATAGATGGATGTGTCCGTGGGGTAGAGAGCAGTGGAAGTATTGGTTGAGCTCTATTTGGCCCCATATTCAACTAAAGATGAGGATGGTATCATGAGTGGCAGAAACTTTGAAAAATGCTTGAAATAATGGATGTGATCTCGTGTGTTTTTGAAAAGTGTTTTAAGATTTATTTCAACTAATAAAAAGAATGGTATGCTAATATAACTTAGGCTGTTAGAGTGAATGATTATGTAATTGGTGGCTTATGTTAAGGACTAAGGAGTAGTCAGGGCCAGGCATAGGCGGCGTAGACCACCGCTTAGGCCTCCCACACATTTAAACTCCTTAATATACCAGTCACAAAGAGTCTCTAGAATCTCACTCAGTCTAGGGCTTCTGAGATTTTAGGGGATCTAAGGGCCGGCTCTAGGAGTAGTCGCATGACACCAATCACAAAATCAATAATTTAGACATAAATTATTTAAATGTTTTTGCAAAGAAGAGAGGTTTTCAGCCAAAATGATTTAGTTAGGTTTGACAAAAACATATTGAGTCCTTGTATAAATATAATGTATTTAATTTATCATTATAATTATTATTATTAAGTCATTTATCAGTAAGATTATCTCTAAATAAATTTAAATTAGGTGCCAAAATAGTTCAAAAAATAAAAGAGTGGAAGAACAACAGAGTATGCTTTCAAATCTTAGTGGGCCTACAATAGATTTCAAATAGGGATGCCGTTAACGTGAAACCATTTCATGTGTGATAACTTATAACACTCATGGATGTGTATGATTCTGCCGTGCTTAAGTATTTCTCATATAATATATAATGGTATGGTTTGTGACTGAGGCTGGTAATTGGCCCGAAGATGGCTTGAGCTCGACTTGCCACTGGGCTAATCGGATGGGCTTGGACCGAGCTCAGGTTTTAATCTGAAACTCGTCGATGTCTGTCGAGCTTTTAAGCACGTAGAAATCTTGTTTTGTTACAAGACGAGTAATCGAATTTGGGATGAAGTGTCTGTTTCTCACTCTCTTCATCATCGTTGGCTGACGAGAGTGATCCAGATCACAACCAAATTGTCAATCATCGACTCCTCCTCAATCGACAGGAGCGATCCAATCCGGATCATCAATCGTTGACTCGTTCAAGGGATGTGGACTCCGGCATCTCAATCGACAAAGAGGATCTCAAGCATCAAATCACGATGCCAGAGTACCTCGATAAGACAATGCATCACGCAATCCAGTCCAAGGAACTCACGGGCGAACAACATTTCTTCTCCCTAATTTTCTTAAATGACATTTTAGTAAATAAATCAGAGTATTGCAGTCCAACTCGGGTTTGGCATTAGAATCCCATCGGGTTTTGATTGGGCTAGGGCCAGCCCAGCCCAGCCCTAGCCCGCCCGATCATCATCCCTAATTGTGACGTGCAGGGAATAGATCTATCCAGGACCCTCTCCTGTCCACCTTTTAATGCACGTGGATGGAAAGGGATAACTATGGACTATCTATTTTGTATTCATCGTGTCAGGGATTCTTTGTCGTTTGACTGATCATGTGACCTTTCGTGAGAATATTAAATTAGTAGTTTATTAAAATTTTAGTAAAAGTTAATTCTATTACACATGGGCCATATAATCTTCTTGTTCACAACTTTAGAATCAGAATTAAAATTAAAGTTATTTGACATCGAATGTAGATATTTTTTAATTAATGATAGGATGCTCACTAATATTATTTTATTTTGGTTAAATGATTATTGGTATCAATTTCTTATTTTAAAATTCCTTATAACTTACATTTAATATATAGAATTGTAATCCGTAGGGATTTTACGCTAAGTATTCTGTAGTTTTCTACATGTAAATTTAAAAATATATATATAAAATCATATGAAAATAAAATTTATATAATCTTAATTTTTATAATAAGGTCTCCTACTATTACTTCTCTAAAGGCATTTGATATTCTTAAGAGTTTATCTCCAAATGAAACTTAATATACAGCGATAAAAAAATTTTGACAGTTTCTATAAAAAATTAAAAAATATTTTAAAATTTTGAAATGTTTGTCAAAATCTAGGAAAAAATTTTGGTGTACCAATACGGTATGCCGTCACACCCGTATCGGTGCACCGGTATGTACCGACTGTTACGAGCCGATACGTAGTCTCTCTCCTCTGTTTTTTTTTTTTTTCCAAAAATTTTTACAGAAAATCAAGAAAAAACCGGGCTTCACTTCTATGTAATTGCATCATTATTTTGCGGTCATTTAGATATTCAAATGAATTTTGAAGTTACAAATCAAGAATTTTAAAATAGTTTGAAAAAAATGTGAAAAATCTCAAAAAATCCATAAGCATGTAAAATCAAGTCTAATAATTTTCTGCTAATTTTCTCTTAAAGAATGACCATTTTGAGTTATTTTTATCAATTTTTTCAAGGATTAATAATGTGAGACGCCTGAATACCTTGATCTTAAAAAAAAATCTCAAATTCGAATAATGAAGTGTGGAAAAAAAGATCAATTCAACCGTAGTAGATGTCAAATCCTACTTATAACAGAAGAGTGGATACCATGTCATTCTCTAAATAGAATGGAAAAACCATATTATACACATACTATGACGTACTTACTATAAATTGTAATTGTAATTTACTTCATAATTCAAAATACTAATTACATCAAAAGTCTCTTCTGGAGCATCTTCAAAATCGCAATGAATAATGAGATATTCACGATCAAAACGGTTATTCAATATCATAGTAAGACCAAAACGGGTCGGCCTAAAATTATGGCCGATATTTATTTAAAGTTTAGAAGACAAATATCGAAAAGCAGGATTTTATTGCTGAATATTGAAATTTACTGATATTAAAATGGACTGAAATGATTGTAACACCGGCTAATATTTAGTGGGGTCTATTAAAGACCCAAAATGTGAGATTTGATTGAAATTTCGAATTCAGGCAGAAATCCAAAAAGAAACTTTCTCTTAGGAGTATAAATCTTGATATCAACTGATATTCGGATATTGGCTGATAAATTTTTCTTTTTTTTTAAAAAAAAAATCATCAATATTGGTTGATACCTATTATATCGGCTGACCATACATACAGGCGGATATTATTACCACTGCTTTGTCAAATTGCACTGCCTATCAATTCACATTTTGATTTTCCCTGTACAATAATGACCATCTTTCACTTTCGAAAATCTTTTTCCAAACTTTCAGTGAGATCGTAAGAGGGATCATTGCTCACTTATCTTACCCCCAGCAGCATTGAAGCCCCCAAAGACCAACCATGAAAATCCAAATCAAAAGAAAGAGGATCAAATTATTTAGGAAAGAAAATTTACTACATTCCTATCTTTCTCAAAATCGAATAGCTCAGAAACTACTAAACCGAATTTAGAGGAGAATGAACAGCCTACTGTTCAACCTGGAGAGAAAATGGAAGAGTCTGTCAACCAAAACAAAGAGCTCTTGCTATAAAAGTGATATCCAATCTGATTAAGATGTTCAGCTTCTTTGAGAACTACGCATGTCAAAGTCTTCATGTCTACACAGACCCACTAAATCTATGCAGAATAGCTCTTTTGAATGGAATGGGAATTGAACTTAAAAAAATCATATCGAATTGATAAAGAAAAATGAATAGAAGCCACCTTACTGATTTATACAAAGTGAAAATGGTTCACTACATATCCAATTTAGTCATTTTCACCTAAATTACAACAAAAAAAATACTTATCTTGGTCCCGAAAGAAGAGATGCCTTCTGTACGATTCGACCCAACATACGATTCAGCCTCAGCAGTGGGGAACAGAGGTTGGAAAAATTGGTAATTGATGTTGGGATCTTGTAGCACTCCACCCAAGTCCCACATTGGTTGTGGAGTTGGGTGGAGGAGGTTATATATGAGGAGGCATAAGCCCCTCTCTATCATGAGGCCTTTTGGGACTGGCCATGTGGGCCAAGGCTCAAGAACAAAATTGTGCTGGCTCACATGGGGCCCAAAACGGACAATATTATGATGGATAGGGTCAGGTCATTACAAGTGGTATAAGAGCACGGTTCAACACTCGGATTGTGTTGGCTCCACTTGAATGACGTTGGCTGCATGTGTGTGTGGACTCCCGTTAGTGTGACGTGAAAGAGCCGGGGATGGATCTGGTCTTAAGAAAAGTAGATTGTAGCACCCCACCCAAGTCCCACATCGGTTGTGGAGTTGGGTGGAGGGGGCTATACATAAGGAGACAAAAGCCCCTCTCCATCACAAGGCCGTTGGGCCTTGCCATGTGGCCAAAGACCCAGAACAAAGCCGTGAGGGCCCACATGGGACTCAAAGCAAACAATATTGTAATGGATAAAGTCGGGTCGTTACAGATCTACCTCAATCACCCCTTCCAAAACCTTCACCACTGCAGACATGGAGGGCCTCCTTTCCGGATCATACTGTAAGCACCAAGCTCTAACCCTTATCATCTTCTCAACTTCTTCTCGATAACATGTCGTATCATCTTCGCTTAACCATTCAACAATTTCAATCAGCCGATTCTCATCAGCCCTGTTCTGCAGCCGAGTAATAAGATGCAAACTTGACTCAGGTAGCGAGAAATCCAAGTTCTTTCTTCCACAAACAATCTCAAGAAGAACCCCAAAACTGTAAATGTCTACTTTCACAGTAATCTTTGATCGTAGCCATTCAGGTGCGAGATAGCCGAGAGTTCCTCACATGTTGGTTAGCAGAACGTCGAAACAGCAATACCGAATAAAGAAGAAAATCAACATCATACAAAGATTTACGTGGCTCCCTTTTAGTACAACCACGGGTTCAATATCAGTCCACTATATTCAAAAGACAAGAAATCAATCATATATCTCTGATGATTAGACTCCACAAAATCTGATGATTCTTATCAGCTTCTATGCCAAGGAGATTCAATTTGAATAGGGGTCTCTTACCATTGAAGAAGGCTAGTCTCCTCTTCATTCATATGTTTTTAATCAATTAGAATTTTATTTTCGAGAGGACTTCTATTTACTGTTTTATTGACAAGGGTGGGTTGTCATAGTCAGTTTTGTTTCTTTGCACTTAACATTTAGTTTGATTTTGAGCCACGTGGCGATGAGGGAGGACCGTATGTAAACTTAAGGATTAATTAAAAGGCCGGCCTGCAATTAATAGAGTTTGGTGTAGATTAGAGTTATTTTAAGAATGCTTCATTTTCAAAAAGTCAGAGAGCCTAATCTTAAAAATAAGATCTGGCACTCGGTATGCCTAGCTCAGTCTCAGTCCATCTCATTTAACTACCAACGGTCAAATAAAGTTTCAAAATCTATTTTAGACTATAATATACATCTTTAAATTTTTCAATAACTACAATTTCGTTTGTAACATTTGAAACTAATTTGCAATTGAGTCCTCGTTACATCAGTACATGAGTAATATTTAGGAAGAATGGAATATTGACTATTTTTAAAGTTCACTATTGATATGTAAATATATGAAAACGAGGTCGATGTCTAAATAACCATTATATTTTTTTTGAGCGGTATAGAAGAAATTTCATTAAAAGAAGAAACAGGTATAAAGCAAAAAAAAATCCGCAACTCCATTCGCCGATTGACTAATATGTTTGAAGGAAACCTTCATACCCACGGTTAGTCCCTTAATCTCTCTAACAATTGTGATTAGCTTCCAAGGAAATCGCCTCGTACCCCTAGCCCATTTAATAACATTGAAAGAATCACTTTCGATTATTAATTTAACTCCTCCTAAGCTAACACCTAAGATGCTCTCCTAATACTAAAATGTTCTGCCTCATTAGATTCCTTGATCCCTACAACTTCCAAGAAAACAACACGAATATCTCTCACATGGTCCGTGAGAACTGCACCATACCTGCCGGACCCAGTTTACCATAAGTGGCTCCATCCACATGAATTTCCTTATTTAAGAACATTACATAAGGATTAAATATACTTTGATCCTATCTAATTATACTATAATTTTAATTTTAGTGTATACAAATTTTGGTTTTATAGACGATCATTATATTTATGACCCACCTAATAAGACTAAGATAGCAAAATGAGCTCAAAAGTTTATCTACTACCCATGCATATTGTTTTTCCTTTTTATGTACCATATATTTCGGTAAAATGTCTAAATGGATTTAACAAAAGTTATTGAACTATCTACCAAGACACAACTCATACAATACCGTTACAGATATCTACATGCAATCAATTCTCAAGTTTGAAGCAGTGTCGGCCCTGAGATGTCTTGAAATCTCAGGAGCCCTAGGCGCATGCAATCAATTTTTAAGTTTGAAGCAGTGCCGGTCCTGAGATGCCTTTAAATCGCAGGAGCCCTAGGCGCAGTTGTAACGACCCGTCCCGCTAGCATGATATTGTCCGCTCTGGGCCTCACACACGACCTGCACGGCTTTCAATTGACGAGTCAACCCACTGTTGCTCCCAAAAGGCTTCATGCTAGAAGGAGGAAATATACTCCCCTTAAAGCTAGAGCCGTCTCTGACTCTGCACACACAATAACTAAGCCCACACCCTTAAGCAGAGAGTTGAACCATTCTCTGATACCATTTGTAACGACCCGTCCTGCTAACATAATATTGTTCACTCTGGGCCTCACATATGGCCCGCACGGCTTTCAATTGGCAAGTCAACCCACTGTTTCTCCCAAAAGGCCTCATGCTAGAAGGAGGAAGACTACCACTTATATACCAGGGAAATTCCAATGCAACTAGCAATGTGGGTCTTTTGGAGCGGGGTATTACAGCAGTACAAGCTCTGAGATTGTGAGTAAAGTCATTGGTCGCATTGGTGAAGGCCTTAGACAACTTGCCTACTCCACCTATAACCGGGGCTAATAACAAAAACTTGTAGAGACTTTTTTAACAATTAACCCATTATATAGATACTTAAATACAAATTAACTATTGGTAATTGATGTCGGGTTCAACATTAATGGCTTCTTCCAAAACCTTCACCACCTCAGACATGGGAGGCCTCCTTTGTAAGATCATCCTGCGAACACCATTCTCCCACCCTTTTCAGCTCCTCGACGTCTTCTCAATGTCTTTGTATATCTTCCTCACTCAACCACAACAATTTCAATTTTGGGCAACTCAGCTAAACCCCTGACATATGCATAATATCATATAATATTAATTAACTAAATAATCAATTAATTAATAATGGATTAGCTAAAAATATAATAAGAAAGGTACATAAAATGTAAAATATTAAATACATAACACATAACATAGAAAAAGCTAATAATAACATTTTTCATAAAAGTGTCTTGTTCACAATAATAATAACTATAAATAATAGAATAATCTAACAATGCAACATAATAATAAGTTTCAAACGTTTTAGAAATTATTGAGGGCTAACCGTACTAACTCTTTCAAACTACATGTCATTAAGGTTTTTAAGAGTTTAAACTTTAAAAGATTTTCAAAATAACCATACCACATTTGGTAAAAATTAAAGTTCAACTAGCTTCAGGTGAGGTTTTAAATCTTTGGTCAGGTGAGTTCAAGTTTTATTTTAATTTTTCTATTCAAACTCATATTTTATTAAATGGATTTGAGTCGACATATTAGTTAAATAAATTGAGATGCCCAACCTAAATCTATGTTAAATAATACAAAATTAGAGGATTGAGTTGGAAATTCTCACTCCAAACGTTCTATCCCAAGTAAAACTGGTAATGGGTCAAGGTTAGGTCGAGTCTTTGCTCAATTGTCAGGTTCTTGTTTATTAAATGATTTAGTCAATTTGAGTCTAATTTGAATTCAATTCAGATCGGATCAATTTTCAGATTACCCACTTATTTGAACTATAAATCTTTAGCTTATTTTAAAAAATTGAAAGAATATTAAACAATAAAATTAATACAAATCGAAAAGAAATATATGATTAATGTTTAATTACTAAATTTTCAAATATAAAAACATTTAAAAACTAAAATATCTACAAGAGCATTAAAAATGCAAGATTGATAGTTTTGACATATAAACAAATACACAATATTTTAATAACATCATTAATATCATGTTAAAAAATCAACCTCACCTTCGTAAAGGTAAGGGCCATTGATAGCAAATTATCATTTCTACCCCCTTCTTTTGTGCACATTTTTGTTAAAAAGGGGGCAGAAACAGCAGAAATTCGAATGAGAAAACATTAAAAATTGAATTAGTAACAAAAGAAAGGAAGTAGGACAAACAAAACACCCAAGATAGCAAAGCTCATCATCATTGACAATGTATCCATTAAAATGTGTATTTGTTGTTACATAAGTTTAATCGCCCCCAGTTTAAAGCCAATCCAGCTTGATCTTAAGCTAATGGAAGGGGACAGTTTCTAATCTTTGACTGACTGTTTATCACTCATATACATCCTAGAATTTTTTTAATTCCAGCACAACGGGGAAATGGAAACAATAAAAATGTAACTAATTGAAACACTAACACCCAATTCGATCCGCCATCAGTAATCTTCCATCTCAAAACACTTTCAGATAAAAATTAGTACCAAAACTTACTCCCACTCATGGGAGTCTGGTTCCAACGTATAATTATGCCGGCTTCTTTCAACCCTGCAATTCTTTCATGTCCTCCGTCAAGAGCATCACTCACCATGGACAAGCTTAGATGATAAAAGAAGCCTTTGCAGATGCTATGTTGCAAGCTATCCCCACGTCTGGATTAAGAATGTTCAGAGCTATTGTATTTATCCCCTGCATACCCAATTTAAAGTGAAAATCATAAGTAGAGATCAAACTATATGGATTTACAACATGTAAGTAGTAGGTATCCATCAGAATGCAAGTTCAGCTCACACAGCAGAATAATAAGAAATAAATAATCCCTTCTTGAAGCTTTTCCCCCCTCCCCTATTAAAGAAATTGAAAATCTGATGAATATGTTTTATTAGAAAACACCAAATTCACACAGGTGTGCACACGCACGAACACACAGATCTGGTGCAATGACATGATTAAATTTGTGGGGTTTGGAGCATCCCCAAATAAGAGGCACGCAGACATCTTCACGAACGCAATCAGCTGTGCTAGGGGTGTTATTACAGAGTTGGCCAACTGATTACATATAATTTACATGCATCATTTGATATCATCCCAAAAAATGTCAATTCGTTAGAAGATGCTCATGCCAAAAATGAGGTCTCTTCAAGAGATAATACTAGAAGCAAAGGAGATTCCACTGTAGTACAGGGCTTTTTTTTCTTCATGCATATGTGGTGGGTGGCTGCTTCGTTCATGAATTGCTGCTTCTATCTATGCAGTTCATTGGTAATCTAAGTTTTGTTCTCTCTCAAAAATAATAATAATAATAATAAAGAGAACCAAGGGTTTCTTGAGTCTGGATGGACACTATTAGAGGATTAAAATTAACTTACAGTTCCATCCTATACCATTTCAACAAGCACTTAAACATGTAGCCGCTGCAATTGAAATTGCCACACATGTAAGATGAACTTCTTAGTGGAGGTGGTGATTCCCTCCAGTTGGTAAGAGTGTATTTTTAACAACGAACCATTCAGTTTCATTATGTAAAATGCCCTCTATAGCCAAAGCCATAACAATATGGAAGAATAGTATCAGAAAAGACCTTTGGCAAGTGGTGTCTCAGCATAGAATTGGAATTCAGTTCTTTTAACAGTGAGCATGAATTCACCGTGCATATTTCTAATTACAAATATAATTTTTTGATACTATAAGTTGAATGCATGCACCACATAACCATCATGTTGAAACAGTGCACGCTAGGGTCTACCTTCAAGTCGTAAAATCTCATTGAAGCAATCCTATGATTTGTCAGGTATCATCATCTTGACCATCCATATTGTCAAGGATAACATATTTTGCAGCTCCATTGGCAGTGGGTGACACATCATTTTCTCTTGGCTTGCCTTTCTGATGTTTTTGGTATCTGAAAATGATCATATGATAAATGCAGATGTTAAACAAGTTGATTCTTTAGACAGAGAGGATTTAAAAACACAAAGGCATCCTGCATAGTGAAGGATGTGAAGGATGTGAACTAATAGGAATCCAAACCATTAGAAACATAGGGGCTATAAATGTCTACAATAATTGACCACTGTTGTTATTATGTTATTCAACACGCTGTTTAGATTGCTCCATTAATGTTCCATCTTTAATCATCTATACTAAGTGGTTTACAGGTTACAAACCAAAGCCTGTAGATAACATATTTTGCTTAGTGCATGATAAGTTGATAACATCTGAAAAGCTTGGTGAATATTACAAATACAAACAACTTCCAAGCTCTGAGCAGTAATCCAGCATTTATATTAATAAAACCACTTTCAGGATGAAGTCACTCAGGAACAACTAAGTAACTACTCGTAGTTTCTAGTACTTTAACGAAAGGTCTTTTGACTTACTTGTACCAGTTGAATAAACTAACACCAATCATTATAGTGATAAGCCCAATGCCTTTCAACAGGGTAAACTGATCGTGGAAGTAAAACACTGCAACCTATAAAGCAAAGATCATGAAAGTGTGACAATAACAATTGAAACGAACTTATAAAAAAATACATTTAAAATATCACATAAGCATATTGGCTTCAGAAACTCTCATCAAGAGAGGCTTGGCCCAAAAGAGAACAAGAAGTGGCACATAACCAACATAAAACTTATCATCAAACAGCAAAATAGTATAAGCCACCAAAATAAATGAGAGACGCTTCAGAAAGTGTGACAAAACAATTGAAACCTATTCGCAATATAATAGCTATGAAATATTACTTAAACCATATAGGCTTCAGAAATCCTCCAAGTCATCAGGAAAGTCTCGACTAGAATATAACAAAAAGTGGCACATGATTGGCATAGAACTAATCATAAAGCAGCAAGTAGCATAAAGCCAAGAAAATAAATGAAAAAGAAAGGTTAAAAACCATGCAAGTGAACAATGAAAGATCTGGTTGCATAGTTTACTCACTGCAATAGCAACATCCATATGCAGTATCAAAAATCACAATGAAGTAAGCAGATTCTCAGAGAAAATTGCAAGCAACTCAAACCAATCAAGATGAGAAGTGACTTTCTCTTCTTTATGGCGGAGAGAGGGAGAGGAGTTTTTCATACACAGCTACTTAACTTTCCAACCATTTTTCTTTTTCTTCTAGTGGCTGTGAATATGAGTGCCTTCCAACTGTGTTAAAAGCTCGTCGCCAAAAGTTCAGTTTAATGGCATGGCTTGTGTTTGGATTTACAGCTTGTTAAAAAAAATGCTTGCGATGCTGGACCAGGCCCATTACATAATTACCAGCTTTTAGATATTGTATTACTTCTACTTGCAATTTTTTGACAAAAAAAAATGATACCACTGAAAACATGGAGGGATGAGAAAGAATAAAATATTAGACTGTAGAGCAACTGATGGCTTGATTTATGATAGGATTAATTAGAGAAGAACAAGTAAAAGCAACAACCCCAAATAGATGGAATTTTAGCCTATGACGATGATAATGACAAAATCAATCACAAAGAACCATTGAAATATTAGATTGAATATTTAGAAGTTCAGATACATATTGGTCTCCCATTTTGCAACAAAGTTACTTTACCATCTAAAAGAAATCCAAAGAAAAAACCTCTGCCTAAACCCAAGGCAAGGACCCTCACCCCCACCCCCACCCCCAGAACCCAATACTAAGGTCAAACAGTAAGCAGAGAAGACAAAAAAGGTCAGAATGATTACCAAAAAAGTCAGAATGGAACAATAAAGTATGGAAGCATATTCTATAGCACAAAAAAGAAACCACAGTATATTCATAAAGTTGAAGGGCCAAGTAACTTTTCTCTTTCCCTTTTTTCTTTTCTAGCATGAATAAGCACCGCTAAGTACAACTGTGAGTAGATCAAAGTCAGAATGCAATAACTATGAATAAGCTCAAACTTCATAACATGTTACAAGCATACAAGCAATAAGCCAAATCATACCAAAATTGTGACAGCTTCCTTGACAACCCCTGCTATTGTCACTGTTACAGCACTGGTTACTGAAACAAGAATGTATTCAGTTAATACCTGCAAAAGGAACAGAAATGAAATTACTTTATGAAGTCCTTAAAAAAATGAAACTGCTTATACAAATAACAATATAAAATTATTTTTATAGATAATAAGAAATCACCATGACATTTTACTGTTTTAAAAACTATGCATTAATATTTCGTAGTTCATTAAAAAAATGTCAATGCCATCAGAGAATATAAAAAATTAAGTACAAAACCAAGTTTGCTTTTCTAAATCCATCAGCTACCTTCCAAAAACAATTAAACAAAAATAAAATAAGCTAACAACTGACAAAACATACCATAAAAAACGCCAATAATCCACCCAGAAGCAACAGGAGGCAACTTCGAAGAATGTGCCATGAATTATTGAAGTAAATACTACTTCTAAATTCATCCCAGGGATCCAAAATAAGAGACAGAAGAGCAGTTCCCACTGCCATCACAGGGGTAACATAGCTCATCAAAGCAAGGGGATGCTTTAAACCTGAATGACACCCAAAGAAAGATACTTCAGTTTCGAAGTAAAAGAAATTTTCATGAAGTTGGATTCTCAATAATGAAGGCCTTATATTGCAAGTTCATAAGTTTCAAATTGCAACTAGATGAAGATAGTCATGTTAAGCACACATATATTTCATACAAATTAAATTTTAAGAGTCCATCAGAGGCTTTTCAGTGAATGCATACAATCAAGGCTCCAAAATTCAATATTACCCTTTTAGCTAGTATTGAATGATATAAAATAGGCTGCTTACCATAAGTGTCTTTCTTCATTGAGTTCACAGTGAATTTGAAATCAGAAAGCAAAAAGAGAGGAAAATGTCAGTTTTTCAATCAGGGAAAATAGAGCAAAAAAAAAAAAACTGTTAAGTAAGCCAGTCAATTATTCTCATGCTTAATCTAAGAGTTCTTTTTTTTAAAAAAAAAAAAAGGAATCTCAATCTAAAAGATTAAAAATAGAGAAAGACACTAGAAATGACACAAGTCTTACCTGCAAAAGAATCTGGGTCATGGACCAGCGAAATCCTGACATGACAGAAGCCAGCATAACAAAACTGAAGCCCAGTAACTCAAATTCTGTTTCCTTAGCAACTGTGAGACAAATGACAATCAGGTAACAACTCCAAACTAGTGGGAATAAAAATGCTTTCACAGTTGCTCAATAACAAATGTGGAGCTTAGTCACCAACCATTTAATGATGGAAACCATCTAGACTGCCATGTCTTGAAAACACAAGGAGAGAAACTTAAACCCAAGCACATTCCAAAATCCCAAGTGGTTATGAATCACACATTGTTCTTAACTTCTTATTGTGCATAATTTTCGGTGGGGCCCACATGGACATATGGCTCATCACAAAGATGGGTGGGATTGACAGGTTTATGCATGAAAATTGGTTCCACACAATTCAGCTGTATTGGACTACTCTAGTTATAGTTGTCAGGACCCAAAATCCATAATGAATAATGGGGAAACCATAGATTTTATTCTGAAAGGACAAATTTGTACAATTCTGATATTTATAGAAGACACACCCTACTTTATGCTAGGGTACCATCAAGCTATGTATTAAGGGCACATTAGTCACTTTCAAATTATTACGTCAAGTGTTCAGGATAACATCTTTGTTATGTTGGTTTTGCAGCCAAGATTATAGCTGTGCATTCTTTTGTATGAAACAAAATTACGCTAGCTTTCTTTGTATGCTTCTTCCATTTTGGGAGCATTTAGAGATTCTTCTCCATGTATGGGCATGTCAATTTCCATGATAAATGGTTGATTTCATGTTAGTTTTGCCTGGTTTCTTCTTCTTCTTGCTATTGTGGGATATTTTTTGCAGTGTGGATCTTTGGGCATAGGACCCTAGATCTACATGTTTCCAGTTGTGTTTATCAGAGACATTCGACCAAGTCAGAAGCTCCAAAGTAAACCCATACTTCATGAGCCTGCTCTCTTGTGAAACATAAGCATCAAGTTTGAGTGTCAGCTGTGTGTGTCTACATTCACCAAATCAAGTGTCAATTGCAAATGCATGAAATGAAAGATGCTTGTCAAACAATTCCAACTTAGAATTTTGCAGCAAGTGAATGCAACTGATGAATCTTCATACCTGTCAATAGAATTCCAACTGAGATGATGAACATTATTCCCAGAAGCCTCACGCTTGGGGTTTCCAACCTTCCAAAATAAAAGGATTGTTAGTGTGTTATGAAGCACATCCACATATTAGATGCACAATAGGTGACAAACCAAAGGCTACACCACCGCCATAAAGCATCATAATTTAAGCAGTTGAAAGACCTTTCCACTTGTGAACAACATCAGTGCAGAAAAACATGAGAGGAAGATAATGTGTCGTACATTTCAAGCTTCAAGAAAACAGGCATTTGACATTTTTTTTTCCAGCTGCTGACAAAAAACACCAAAAAATTGTCTCCAAATAGCATGGTTTCAAGCTCAAAGTAAAAAGTGTACAATGATTTCAGGTAACCGCTTACAAACTTCAGCTGCAGATCAACATGGTTGACGCCAATGACATGGCAAGGATATGGTGTGAAATGTCAATACAGATTTTGCACTTGAATTATTCAACATGGTTCAACAACATGAATAAATAAAATTTCAGCTATATGGTATTTTTATCAGTATTTCTGTCTTTTGTATCTTTTACTTCACATATTTATAAAAGAGAGAATTTCAAATCTCCAGAAAAAATATTGATGTGTTGGCTATCTTTAAGCATCTGGGACATCAATGGGGAGACCTTGAAAAATAGCCTCTGTAGATGAGAAAATGAGGGAAAACATTCAAGGTGATTTGGACACGTATATAGAAGGCTAAGTACCAAGTACGATAGAAAGCATTAAGCACAACCTGCAAAGGACACAGTAGACGGTGGAATAACAGGATATGATTTATGATAGGGAAGAATGGAAGAGTAGAACTCAAGAAACTGACCTCAAAACATGGGAAGTGGCAATGATGATGCTAAGATGATAGTAAATCATTGAGTGAAAACAAAAGGGCATGTGAGCCCTACCCAATTCTAGATGTGTTTAAACTACAAAACTTGTAGCATGGTTGTCTAAAATTGAAAATAGTAAAAGGTTCACAACAAAGAGAGTTGTTCAGACACATTGGTCTGAATGCACCACAATAATATGAAGCCATGAAGATAACTTTTACTAATCTGTGAACTTCATGTTATATCAAGAAGACATGATCATGCACCCTAGAGCATCACCTATGTCACATCCCAGGCCTTCCTAATTTTATGAATTTTTTTAGTTTGTAATATGATTTAGGCTTTTCAATAAAATAACCCTTAAATTAAGTACTTTATAGTACAAATAGAAGCACCTATCTTAAGGCCATTATCATTTCAAGTTTGATTGCTCAGGTCCTAAATGTTTTGATCCTTTCTTAATGGTGTCCTAAATACTTGACATTGGCAACTCCAAACATGACTAAGTAGTTGTTGTGAAAGGTGTTAGATGCAGGTACCAATCTCGAAACCTCAAGCAGCACAGTTAGCATTTTTGTTGTATCTGGCACTTAGAGCAATGAGAACATTGTTGCTGTAGTTTGAACTTAATGATGGACAGCCACAGGGTTGGGAAGTAGCAAATGTAAGAAAATATCAGCACCCTTGAAAACCTCATCATGGTACACATGCCTTTACCAGGGTATTGGACTTTTGAATATCTTGAATCGCAAATTCTGAATCGTAATTATTGTCAGACTCATTAAGTGTTTTTCCCCAAAAAAAGTATAAATCTATGTAATTACATAGAAGAAATCTAAAAGTAATAATATGAGTGATACTTAAGTTTTCCTTCAATATTGATTGCATACTCATACAATTGCAAAATGAAGTAAAACACTCTATATTATTAATTGGAGTTCAAATTTCAAACTTCCAAAAGTATAATATCAGTATATATTCTAACTGAAGTTGTAAAATGCAAACAATAAACTAAAAAAAACCCCAAAAATTCAAAAGTTCCTAGATAGCCAATAGCTTAAGCCTTAAAACCCATTATAAACAAGCGGTATCATGCTTTCAAATTCCAAATAGCACCATAACTCTATGATCTAGAGGAATCATAAGATTTTTAAAGTGACATGAATTGCTAATCTTGTCATATCATATGAATCATAACATACGAAGTACGTATCTTAAGATTTTAACAACAATGAGATAACATAAAAAAAAAAAAAAAAATTCCACGATGAGGTGTCGCAACATATGCTATTTGTAGGCTTTATAGAACTAATAAGGTGAGACAAAACATCAAGTAAATGATACATTGGAATTATGGAGGAAATTCTTCAAGAAACAATGGCTTATGAAGCAACACTTATTAGATTTACAAAAAGCCCATGTGAAGAACCACTCAATATGAATTGATGTTTAATTACCACCTCTCAAATGGATATATTACATATGATGTTCATTCAACATCAATTTAGTGTCTATTTTTTACAAACCCAATCACAATACAATGACATGTGACCAAAAACCTTAGTCCAAGATTTCTCATCAATTAATTGATTATTAGTATAATTTATTTTGATAAGAATGTATATAGATATTTTTCAAAATTATATTTGGAAAAATTATTTTTAAAATGATTACATATTACCATAATACTCTAAGGACTATTCCCATACACAATGGCTTACAACATTTTTCAGCTTTTCATGCGTTTGTTAGGGTAGAGAGTCAATTGATGACTCTTGTTGAAATTCAATCAGCAAAAGTGCACATTAATATGATACTTTTGGATGTAGACAAGAAATTCCCTATTACTTTATAGACAAATGCCATTGTAATTTGACTCACTTGTGTCCAAAGAGCATCATGGTCTTTTTCAGAAACATTGACTACTTTTCACTCCATATGACTATGAACCATAAGATTATATTGTTTAAAGGGTGAGGGAAATAAGCACGTAAATGAATGAGTATTGAAACCAAAGCAAACCACTGACAAGAAGAGTAAATGAGTGCAATGATTAGTTGTTGATCTTCCCTCAACCAACATCAAGTACACATAATCTGAAGAAACATTAGCCCCAAAAAAATTAAAGAGACAACAGTGACAAATAGGGTTAAAGGCTCTTTCATACTGGACAACACTAAAGATTAGCATCAACCAATTATCCATACATTGAATCTGTATCATGGGTACAGACACACCTTTTCAAATGAAAAGCTACAATTACACAAATGCCAGCAGCATACATGGAAAAAATTCAAAATTCAGATTGTGTAGCATGTTTTCATACTTCATATGCAGATATTGAGGAAATGCAACTAGAGACTCACTTGAATGCAAAAGCAAATATCAGAAGAAATATTGGAGAGGCTGATTTACACTGCAAAGCGAGGAAAAAAAAAATTCATTATCCCATAAGTGATTTACAAAACGTACATATCAGAAAGGAAGATCTTCAGAAAAACATGGCATGTATAAGTAAATAACAATACTAGGGAAGAGATAACTGACCATAGTGGCAAAAGTGACAGAGATGAATACAAGGGACGCATTGCTCAGGTTTATATCAAGAGCAGTTCCAATAGCCGTTGGTACTACTGTCAAAGGCATATTTTATAAGATGGTTGATAGGAAAACTATAAAATAACAAGTTATACTAATATTATGCATGAACAAGGTGAATATGGAAAATCTTATTGTCAAGATCAAACCTTAAGCCAATGAAAGAAATACATGTTATTAGATCAGGTCAAAGACTCACATTTTGTTTTTAATAATATATCAAAGACTCACATTTTGTTTTTAATAATATGTCCAAATGAAATGTGTGACCAAAAGATGCCAGTTTAATAACAGTAGAACTTCTCGATTGTGTCTATGCTATATGGTTTAAATCCCAAACAGCAACGCTTTGTCTGTCATACCACGCAGTTTCTAGGAGCTACTTTCACATCAAGACATAAATCCCAGACAAATGGGACAAGGCTTTGATGTTGATGATGATGATAGATGATGATGACAACAGAATCAAATTCTCTCTTAGTCAACCAGAAACTAGCCTAGTCAGAAAACTATGTCAACCATCAAGAGAATGTCACCAGTGAGATCTCTAGCAATCCAATACCTCACAAACAGGAGGAGATGGAGCATTAAGTCCTATTAAGCGTCAATTTCTGTACCTTAGTAGGCTAGGTTTGTCAATTGAAGAGAATATAACTAGACATACTTTTAGAGAAGCTCAGCAACCCCATCATTGTTGTTCCACATTAAAATTGGTCAAGGATTTCAATTACAGATTTTGGTACTGTTTTGGGTACCTGAAATTCTAGTAAATACTGGCTGAAATTTCAACTGAAATATAAAATTTTAGGATTTTTGTGTGCTTCACAAGTTCCGACCAGTCTTCATAATATCTGGAATCTAAATCTATTTGTAGCAGTCTATCAAAAAAAAGATACAAACTTTTAAAACCATGAATGCAATGTTTTTTTCTCAAAAACAAGTTTCTTCTAGCCAAAATCTTTCAGCCACATCCCTGCTTTTGATTTGAAAACCATATCTAATTTTAGAGAACAAACAATTCCTATGATGATGAGGCACGACAATAAAATAATACATAAAGGATACAGAAGGTGGAGCATATCTTGTTGAGCATGGAAGAAGAAGGAAGACTTATGCTTCTTCCAGTCTATGAGAAGAAAACCCATACAAAATTTTGCAAGTATTCTCATTTTAGTCAACCTAGTTACGGAAGGATCTAGGTTTAATCTTCCCATTGATCTCACTGATGCATCAAAGGAAGGAAATCAAAGACCACATCATGGAGGTCATTCACAAAAAGAATTTTAGAAGAAAAATGCATAGTTATTATCTAACTGAATTTAAATTAGTAACAATAACTTTTAATAACAAAAGAATTGCAAGGTGAAGCTAGACGGTATAACAATTACACTGACAAGAGCATGTACAAAAGCCCCCACAACTTATCAATAGTTTATTACTGCAAGTAGACATTACAACCCCATCAACCCCCAACTTTGCCAATAATCCAGCAGCTTCTTCTCATATGTGAAAAACAGAAAATGATAACCAACAAATGAGGAAAGAAGGTCATTCATCTCCCAAACAATGCATGCTTATCTCCAAGGCCCACATCCATCTATTCTAACTCACCACCATTTCAAAAAGCAAAAAAAAAAGAGAAAAATATTCCAACGCGTGAATTACATTGTACAAGTCTCATTCAACCATCCAAGTGAAGCGTGAATAATAAATGTAAAGCAGACAAATTGACCATAGTATGCAAACATTATTCTTATCTAGACGTTATCTTCATTGTCACTATTTAAAAAGATGTCATCCTCATCGTATTTTTGTCATCATCTTCATCATAATCTAAGCCTTTCTAGATTTCTCCCATTCATCCGAAGTCAGCTTTCTGAGTTGTCTATTACCGCTCTACCCTATCAAAGATCAGTATTCTGCTCTGGCCATTTGTGATAACTAACTACAGCCTGATGCTGTTCACATACAATGCAAGACATGATTTGCCACAGTATCAAACCCAGACCAAACACCAATCTGCTGCCTTAAATTCAATAGATTTATCCCTTCACATACTATTAAGGAGTATAAAATATACAAGAAGAACACAGTCTGGAAGACAGCTACCAACATCATATTACATTGAGAACACCTAGGCCCTGAGACATCACCATGGCTGCATGAGGTCCAAAAAAATTATTAAAGGGTTCTAAAAGGTCCTCCTTGATTTTACTAATTTTGTACTTTCTTTCTCATCTTTAATGAACTCTAGTACTCTATATTAACAATTAAGTTCAAAAGGCAAAAGACATTTTCTGAAACTCAAACCAAGTTACCAACATCACTCATGAGAATTGCTGATCAAGGCTGACCATAGTCAAAAACTCCTAAACTTGAGTTGCCATTTTTTTTTTTGAAAATTTAAACTTGATTTGCTTTTATGATGCAAGTGAAGGTCATATCTTGGTGAAATCAGCAAGACCAACAACAATATTGGTAGGCATGGACCATTTTAAAAAATAAAAAACACACATTTGTAGATAGGGAAACTCCAGAGCATCAAATTCAGAACATAGGAAACAGGGAAGAAAAGGCATGTTTATAGTTACCTCAAAAAAATGATGGGGATTTGTAAAACAAATTCATGGCAAAAATGACAGTTCCAGAGGGGAAGAAATAGCAGTAATAATGCATCTACCTCTTATGAAGTAATCCCTCCATGACATCATTACAGTAGGCTGCAAATTTGGAGAGCAGAACTGTATAATGACCTTCGACAAAACAGCTTGCATTGCAAAGTGAATGGTATTCATCAACAAGGGAGCAGGGAACTTCCCCAATTTGTCACCTAGAAGTGTTTTATTGTACCTACTCAAAAGAAAAGGTATCTTCTTCAACAAAGGTCATTGAGTATAAAATGAACAAGAAAAATGTCAGCTGGAATCAATTGGGTAAGTAATCTGAACACTTACAGTGTTAGACATGTACTGAAAGTGTACCATGCCAGTATATAAAACAATGTCTTAAGCAATGTTTCCATAGAAATAGAGCTCTCAGTAGCATCTGCCATTTTATGCTTCTTTCTTGAGCTGCCCACATAATTACTAAATTTTGAAAACTGCTCACCGCCAGATTTGTTATCAATGTCAAATGGAACATAGTTGTTCCCAGTTTCATTCCCTTCACCTTCACCATAGATGGATGCATTTTCAATAGCATGACCACCATTTGAATGCATATTTCTCGAACCAAACCTAACAAGTTGATGTCTTTCTCTGTTTATAATTTCATTCTCTGACCCATCTCCTTGAAGTAAAGGCAATTCAAAATCGCAATCTTCATCACCCACATTAGCATTGTCTCCAGAACGGTCTAAATGCAGAACCCCATCTTCATCACACCAGCCTGAGAAAGAAGGCTCCCTCCGAAAAACCGGAGGATGGATTTCTTTTCTAACCTCACTGACCCCGCTATTTTCACCCTTTTCTATATCGAAATTGCTCTCTACCATCTCCTTTTCTCTTCTACAGTCAAATCATCCTCACCCGAACATAACCCAAAAGCCCAATCCAATTTCTGCTATCACAAAACACGACTTTACAAAAAGAAGTGACTGGAATCTGAAAATTTCCGATTTTCACTTCTTCAACTTTAAATTACTACAAGAAACGCTGCCAAAAACTCAGATTTTCCATGACATCAATCTATGACTCGATTGCAGTAGTAGACAATTCGTGACGAAAACTACTTGATCACGCCTTTGGGTACTAAAATTACTACAATAAAAGTCTCGAAAGCTTAGAGTTTCCACAAAATCGATCCTGAAACCAATTCGTAACGAGATCTACTAGATCTCGTCTTCGGATTCTAAAGATTCCAGCTAGAACTTCTTCAACCTAAAATCACTACGAAAAACCCCGCCAAAAACTCAGATTTTCCACAAAAACATTCCCAAACTCAATTGCAACCACAATCGAAGATCTCCTCTTCGGATTCTAAAGAGTCCAACTTTAACTCCTTCAGCCTAAAATCAATAAAAATCATCGCCAAGAACTCAAATTTTCCACAAAATCATTCCCAAACTCAATGGCAACAGCAAACGAACCCAAAAACATTCATAAATATAAAAATACTCCAATTATACGCAGCCTTACCGAGCCCGTAAATCAACGGTAAGAAAAAAATCCATACAAAATCTCAGATCTTATTGACAATTTTTCTCCTCGAATTCAGATAAAAATCCGTGCCAGAGACCACTGGAAGAAGGGCAAAAGATCTGTATGCTATCCTTCGTGCTATCAGAGTATCGATGCGATGCAGTAACGAGACCGGCGATTTCTGATTATGGCTTTTGTCGTTCGAGCTACTTGAGCAGAAAGAGAAGATGGACGGCTAAGATGAAATCGTGGGAATTATTGAACGGTATGGATCTTCTTGAAGGGTCAGGGAATTGAATCTCTTTTCTCAAATTAAGGGGTTGAGAAGATCTAGTGAAGCTAGTGCAGTCGGTTGCTGGCCAAATTAGATGTTTTTGTAAGAAACACCTCTCGTGTTGTAAAATTTACAAAATGCCCCTTAAACTTTGGTGCAATTTAGAGGTGAAACTTGGTTCCGCCAAAAAATTAGTGGGCTGAATAATGTTTTTTTTTAATTTAGATTCTAGGTTGAAGAAAAAAAGTCCAAATTAAATTTGGATCAAACTATATTAAATTTTTTTAAAATTGATCCAATACAACCCACGTCAAAAATTTGGCTCAAGTGGTCCATGTCCTAATCAACTAATCCCTTCATTCCTACGAGCGAGAGTGAGAAAGTGAGACCAAAGTGAGAAAGTGAGACCAGACGACAGTGAAAGAGATATATCTATATAGAGAGAGTGAGACCAGAGGGAGATATATATATATATATATATATATAGAGAGAGAGAGAGAGAGATGCCTTAATTTGTTCTCTTATGTTATCTCTGAGTTTCTCTCCCTCGACTGTGACAACGAACCCTCTTTCCTTCACTCTCTTCGATCGACGACGGCAATCTCGGTCCTCTCTCCCTTTCAATCCTCTCGACTCTTGATCATTCTCATCTCCATTATCAAAGCCCAGTCCTTTCCCTTTCACTTAGAGCTTCAACAGTCCAGGTATTTCTTTTCTTATTTCATTTAAGTTGAGTTTTTTTTTAAAAAAATGGGGCTAAAACAGGTTGGGCTGATTCTCTGGCTCCAATCAGGTCAAGTTGGGTTGAACAATTCGAATTACCAAATTGGGTCGGGTTGGACCTGACTCAACTATTTTTTATATAAGTTGGGTTGAGTTTGTCGAAACTAGATCCAACCCCTCCAAATTTTAGCCACAGTGCCTTTAAATATGATAAAGCTAGATCTATAGGGACTCAACCCAAAAATAACTAAAGTCAATCAAAGATCACATGTTTGAAGTCAAGTTGGATGGAGTTCAATTTTATAAAGATATTTTATTTATTTCATTTTGAAACTCTTTATTTTCAACTTTAGTGAATTTTATTCTCTTCATTACAGTCAATCCGCAAAAATGAGTATTTCAGTATCTTAAGTTGAGTTGAGTCTAGATTTAGTTAACATAAACCTAACTTGACCTAATTCAACTTGCTTCTCTATTTAACATGGTATAATGATATTTACACTGTCTTTTTTATAATGAGTATACAAGTAAAAATTCCCATTGTGCCCCTATTTTCATTACATGCACTATACCCATTATCTAAATAAATGCACCTAGCAAAACTAAACTTACATTTAAATATGCACGTCTTCTTTTATAGATTAATGGCTCTTTGACAATAATACAAAAAATGAACTCCTTTCAAGGAATCAATTTTCTATAAAAGGATTAAAAATTTTAATGAGAAATAGAAGGTTCTCCTAGCGAGCCAATTTTTTTATTTATTTTCAATTAAAATAAAAGTTTTGATAAAAAAAAATAGAGTTTTCACAAGCTAACATCATAATGTCTATCAATTGACATGAATCAAATCAAAATATAATTTTTTTTACAAAATTGTTTTCCATGAAACAAAAATGACGAACAGCCTCTGTTAGGCTGCAAAGAACCCTTGACGCCTTGATTGTGCTTCTGCTTTAAACCTTTAACCACTATCCGTGCTACTGCACACCAGGTTGACAGGCCAGCAATCTCGTGCAAAACCACGGTTCTAAAAATTGTTTCAGACATTGTAAGGATTTGATCTGAAACATTTATTAATTACTTTAAGAGATTATTCGAACTTTCAAAATATCATAAAATTCTAAATGTTTGTCCTTGATAACTTTGAAGGAATTTTAGATGCAAAATAAATCATTAAACTAGAAGATGACAAGACTGGCGTTCGGATGCATTTCAAGTTTCAGACCGAACCAGTGAATCACTGATGAATCTCTCTCTGGCCATGAAAATCATACGATGTCAAAGCACAGTATGTAAGCCGTCTATCCAATCACTTTCTTTCACGTTGTAGACATTCTCAATGAACAATAAGAAAAAGGGAACCAGTTCAAGTCCAGAATACATGATGCAATATGGGATCAAAAAGATAATTGGTGAATTTCATATTACTGTGGTAGAGTCATGACAACAGGGGTAAGAGCCTTTAGGAATTATAGAGTCAAATAAGATGGAGCTGAGAGCAATAAGAAGAGCTCTTCAGATCTGATCTAGATTCAAGGATAACAGTCTCATTGTCGAAGGTAACTACTAATGTTATCTCCTGAGCTTGTAATAAGAAGGTCCCGTAGAAATTGATAAATATTGTTAGAGACATCAAGAGGTTGAGTGGCAATGTCAGGAGGTTGCTCAATAGAAGCTCTTTCAAGCTACCTGCAATGTCAATAGCAGAGCTTTGAAGCAACATTGTGCATAGACTGGATTGACCCCGCATGGATTCCTATGTGATAATGACAAGAATACTGCTTGCCACCCTGGCCTAATTACTTGAAAAGCAGTTCCAGGGAAATTGGGGTACTCATTTTAAACAGAGAGCCTGCATATTTATCATGAACTGAGCCCCACATGATTGTAAGATGGGCCATGAAAAATCAATGGCTTATAATAATCAAATTTTCAAAATCTAACATCACAACTAAAATGATCAAATGAGGCTTAAATTTTCACGGCCAATCTTTTTGTTAAACTATCAAAAAATATGTGACCCACTTTAATATTTAAAAAACATGTTCCACTAGAAAATATGTAACTCACTTTAATATTGAAAGAACTAACATCCCTAGAATTTTTGTAACATGAGAACGAAAAATTCAATTGGTAGTTGAGTGCTCACATTAATCAAGGACCAGCATGTTTAGAGCAAGACAGAGATGAATTCAACCAGAAGTATACACTGCCTTTTCAGTTCAGTTAGAAACTATCTCGTGTCTAATTCTTTTACAAATTGAAAGCTTAGTTTGGCTAATCTAGAGCTGACAGGAGCGCGCACTTGTCATGTGCTCATTAAAGCAATCATAGAGGTTGCAGGTTCAAGTCAAGCCCATAGGCATTAGATAAATAGTCAACCCATGGAAAACAATTTGTCAAGTCCAACTGAGTGTCAATCTTAAACAGATAGGATAACCAGCCTTGATAAAAATGATAATTAAAGGAGGATTCCCAGAAGAAAATCACAACACAAACATGTTGGTTAAACAAAGCACATGAAGACCATACATGAACTATCCAAAAGTTGACCCTTTTTCCTTTGTGTTAAGTGTTATAGTTGGGATAGTTGGGATCTTTATATCTTGAATATTTTTTGGGGGCAGAGGCCATTGTCATGGATCCATCAGAACAGGAGTCTGGGCCATCACACTAAAGGTCCACATGCACAAAATCAAGGCTTGAGGATAAGCATGACTTAAGGTGAGATGAGAGGAAATATGGGAGAAAGCAATCAAAATGTCATTTTGTAATAAATGTGGCAGATTGAATTCCGAGTTGTCATCATGAAGAAAGTTGAGTGCAGCAGGAATTTACAAGGTTGTGCATACAGCTAATACCTATTGGTATTCATCCAAGGGGCCAATTTTGTTGTTGGTAGACTACTCAAAGATAGTAAAGACCTTTGGATTAAGAGGATCTCCTTCCTGATTTTTGAAGGCTATATCTGTTGCTTTGAAGAGAGAAGGCTCTACTGAGTACAACAATTCGTCTGCAAGAGGTGAAATCAAGAAAAATGTAATGCTTAGATAAATATCTTCATTTTCCTCCTATAGAGATGATCATCAGGTGAATATATTAGCAGTATCATCTCAGTGAGGCAGGAGTTAAAAGCCTTTTGTATGCATAAATATCAACTTAATTAAAAGCTTTTTGTGGAAAAACAGCAGCCCACGATGATCTAAGATCAAACTATCTCAACAATGGGCAATATGACTATCCCAGCAAGTGCAATGAGCTAAAAAAATATATAGGGGGCAACTTAATTTCATGATTTATTCAAGGGAGTTGAGTGCTTCATAATTTGGTTGTTTTGACAGTGGAGAAATGCATATAATGGGCAGAAAAGAAGGGGGAGATATCCTAGAAAAGTTCATGATTACTTTGCCCACTTGACTCTTAAAATTTAAAATTGATTCTTTACTGACCTAGTATCAGCACATCTGATAATAATATAATATCTAAAAATCTCTTTTGGAATCACATTGTTCGGATATAGCTTGAACTTTTTTTTTATTTCCTTATATTCTTTGAGATGATAGCTGAAAGCCTTTCTTAAAAAAAAAAAAAAATTAAAGGACCCACAAGAAGTGTATACAGGACAAGTTAAGAGGCAAAAACAAATGTAGGAACAGTGAATGGATACAAAATAGAGTTCTCAATTGGTGTGAGGCTCAACCAGTCACCACGGTATGCTTTGTCCCCTTATTTGGTGATGGATGATTTTTTTTTGAGTGGTCATAGATGACTTAACATTAAAAAATAGATGAAGTTCCTTAGTGTATTTTGTTTGCAAATGATGTATTACTAATTAGAGAGGCTAAAATCCAGGTAAATAGAATGTGGAAGTCAACCTTTTCTAAGATAATAATGTGGAGGTAACCTTTGCAAATGGCTTAAAAGTTGGGAGGAAAACCATAGAATATATGGAGTGTTTCAGAGGATAAATTTAGTAAGATTAAGAATGAATTTGTATCTCATACTGAGAAATTTCAATACCTGGGTACAATTGTAGAACCCATTTTTTTTAAGATAAAATTATAGAACAAATTGGAGGGTCTAGGTTGGATATAAACTAAATAGGATAGCTGGATGGATGAGGGTGGACCAAGTGTAGACAAGCAAGTTTAGTGCTATGGGATAAAAGAGTGCCATGTTTGATAATAGAGAAGTTTCCATAAGATAACAGACCTACAATACAATATCGTGTTGAATAACTGAATGAATAACTGAATCCTGACCGATGAAGAAAAGACAAGTAGATAAAGTAATAGTAATGAAGATGTGTACAATAAGGTGGACACCTGGTGTAATGAAAAAGATAGAACTACGACTAAGTGGATTAGAGAGCCTAAAAGTTGCTTTTATGGAAGAAATATAAGAGAATGTTGCTTAAGATGATTTGTGCATGTCCATAATAGACCAGAAACAGCTCCAGCATGAAGAGATGAAGGATTACCAATAAAAAATATACTAGGCAATGGGAAGTCCATTTAAAACATGGATTGAGGTGGTAAAATTTTTATATGAGTGAGGTGACAGAGATATGATACGCAATAGAGTTGAGAGGAAAAGTAGAACTCATATTGATAAGAATTTCCAAAGTTACATTAAGATACCTGTTTCCTAACGAGTTCTAGAGTCCAGTCTGCATCACCAGTAGTTATGTTTGGGATCAGAAAAGCTATAAAACAGTATCCCAGTTAGAGGTTTTTTATTTTCAGGCTACCCAAAAGTCATTGAGGAATAGAAAAACAATCAGCCCTGCCAAAATATGAAAAGGGCCAGAGATTTTAGTCTGGGGTATATCCTGAGATGTCATTGCTAATTTGCCGTAAGTGCAATTTACACATGCTCATGTATAAGAGGATAAAGGAAAAGGTGCAAAACAAGTACATTAAAGTTTTTTTTTTTGAAATGGGAAGTACATTAAAGTATTAAACAAGCTCTAGCTCAAAGCAAAACTTTTCCAGGTCTAAACTCTCCAACTATAGGACAACGACAAAGTACTACAATAAAAAATACATACGAAACACAGAATGCATCAACAGTCAACCAGAAGGAAAACCCAACAAGCTAGACCAAAACCAAGTTAGTTAGTAAATCTCAATGCAGTCTAAAATCTAAAACATTACAGGCAGTGGGTACAAATACCAGTATACTAGTTTGATATATCCAGTCATGTAAAAAGGGGAAAAGGGAAGAGTGGGGGTGGGGGGGGCGGAGAACTGATAAGCAAAATGTGTATGAAAATCAACATTACTGAGCACATATATAAATTGCCCACACCAAATTTATTGCTTCGAAATAGTGGCATCAAGAACTTAGAAACCACACTCAACACTAGAAGCAAGCTCCACATTGACCAAGCAATCTATACTCTAAACATAACTAATCTTAAAATTTATCTCAAATCAGATAAGAGAGGACTGGCATGTTCTTTTACTTTTTTTTGAAATCATCTCTCTAAAATACAACTTCTATGATTGCATTGACAATGAGAAAACAAAAAATCAATCTTACAAGTAATATCTGATACAGAGATTGATTATTACGTCAATTTGAATGTATGGGAAAAAATGTTCTTCAGGGGTAAAAATTAAAAAAAAAAAATCCTTTAGTAACAAAATTCCAAGGGCACCTTTTTTATGTGACCATAGTCAGTTTTCCATCACCTAAAGGAAGCTGCCCCAAAAGGATAAAAGGAATGAGTTATCCCTTCAAATCCGCTGTTGAGACTCTATTAGCAATGCATTGAGCATAATATGAATCGCAGCTTCGAAAACCACTTTGTCATAATGCATCCCATCAACTGTACACTGTTGCCCACAATGACGACTCAATAGTCCTATATCCAACAATAGAAATGGGCCACCCAACTGGCGCAGCAGCTCACTCTCATAAAGCTCTTTATTATAAGCATCAAACATTGTTAAATTCATCTTCTCCTTCTTTCCCTCAGTATTCAACAATGAGTGTATAAGCGTCGGCATTCCAAGCCAGAACATGTGTGGCGATTGAACCGAAACAGAACCAGTAACAGGCCCATCATTCTCAATTTCTGAAAGGACTGGCCACATCGATGCCACTGATCTCTTCACTGATGACAATGAAATCCCATAATCAGATGAATTGGTATAATGTAGCATGTGCCACAACCCTGTACCCATTACCAAAACATCTGGGTACTGCCGACTGTGTTTGAACTGCTTCAGCAAATGAGTTAGGTTTGTTGCATAGGGTGCCCATATAAAATCCAACTTCACTCCATGTTCTTCAATCAACATGTGGTAATCACTGTGCCGTTTAAACAGATCTCCATGGATGGAGTCCATCCGTGCTGAATCCAAGACCAAATTCAAAAGAGCAAGAACAAAGAGGCGGGCTTGGGAGTCCCCTGCGATCACAATCCAAGACCCATTGAGGAGGAGTGAAGCATCGGATTGAGCCAATTTTTGAAATCCACATGCAATTACAGGTGTGGATTTATCCCACGCCCAAGATTCTCCATGATCCGAAGAATTCATCAAGAATTTGTTAGTCCCAATTGAATTCTCCTCCCACACAATCTCATTGAGAAATGAGAGGCAAGAATCTCTATTTTCCAAGACAGCAATGGAGGAGAGTGATGATACAAAGTCAGAGATAGAAGGGAAATAAGGAGTAAGATGGACACCAACAGCAAGAGTGATGAAGAGGGCGCCGCTGAAGAATAGCATCTTGTTGCGGCTTAGGTGCCAGCCCGCCATTCCCATCGGAACAAAGAGGACTATGCAGGCCACAAGGACGCCAAATTGCACGGCCCCCATCATTTTTCTCGTCAATTAGATCACAAAAGTTTGCATTGATAGGAGAAATGAACACAGCGCATGCAAATCTAACAAGGGTATACAGTTTCAAGAATGGGGATAAAGATGCTGAATTGGACGGCACTGACCAAATTTTTTTGTCAACTAAACCAAAGAAAATTGCAGAAAAATGAGAATTGAAGACGAGAAGCAGAAATCCAAGAAAGGTTGCTTTAAAAACAGAAATTGGGACTGAAAGGTTCAGAGATTAGAGGATTCAAGAACCAAATTGGGTGGCACCCACCAATCTTTTTCCTCAATTAGATGACAAAATATCAAATTGAGAGGGGGATTGAATACAAGATGCAGAAAACAGAAATGGTTAGCATTAGAACAGAAATCGGGATTGGGATTTGGGATTAAAGATGCCAAGTGGAACAAGAAGATCGCAACAAGAGGGAAATTGAAGACAAGACGTAGAAATCTGAAATGGTTGCTCTAGAGATAAAAATTGGGATTAGGGTCTGGGGATTTTCGTCGATTAGATTACAAAAGAATAAATCTTTTTGGAGAATGAAGACTACGATACAGAAATCTGAGATGGGTTTAGGGGCTTTCGTCCATTAGATCAAAAAAGGATTGAGTCCTTTTGAGAATGAAGACTAGGATACAGAAATCTGACATGGATCGCACAAGAAATACGGATTTCGGGATTGAGGGGGGTTAGGGTTTTGTGGCTTGGGGTGGAAGGAATGAAACAGGTCAGGTGATGGCAACGGGCCAACAATACAATGTTTACTGCATAAGATTTACAAAGGTGCCGACATACCCGTTTTTCTAAGGCAGGAGAAGCTCACGATAGCGTGGAATGCGTGGCCTTGCTACGGTGCGCTCGTCGGCAGAGCTGGGCGAATGAGGGAAAGAGATGGCGTCGCTAGAATGCGCGCTGGGCGTACACAAGCTCTAGATTTCTGATCGGCGGGAGAGATTGATCGTCGTCTTGGAGCACTGAGAGTCCGAGCCACTGATACTGGTTGCGCGCTATCATGCGCCGTCGCCGTGAGTCCGTGACAGAGCAGCACTGATGGGGCCTACGACTTAGAGGTCCATTATCTTGATGCTGGGCCCCAACTTAATGCATGTCACGCAATACCCATGATGGACAATCTTTGAAAAATTGACTTGTTGATCAACGATTGATATAATTGATTCATTTTATGCAATTGTTCTTGAAGAGGGTTGGAGTAATCAAACCGTGATATAATCTTCATAAATAAAAAATATATATATAAAATAAAAATATAGTGTATCACAAATCAATAAGAATCGAGTTTTAATTCATTGTCCAATATAATTAGATATAGATTAAAATGAGACACACATGTAAAATTTATTCAACTTTTTCATAAAAACGACAATGAGAACAAACTGATCTAACTAATACTCTTCAAATATTTATTCCTTTTAGAATCTTATACACTCATGACTTAAACATATAACTATAAAATAGACATAAGGAAACAATATAATAATATGATGGCTAAGGCCTACCCTAACCAAATTGACCTGGATAAAAAAAAAAATTCAAAAGACAACTCTAGAGATTCATGCATATAATCAATCCCTAAAACCCATAGCATATAAATACTAACTTTACCCAAATTCAGCCCAACCAAATGAATCTTACGGGCGAGATCTAAGCTGATACAGGTAAGATCTAAGCTGATACGACTGAGATTTCGTCGATATCGGCTAATACAGTCGAGATTTGACAAATAAAAGAAAGAGAAAAATATCAGCTGATATTCATGAGACCAAGATCTCAGGCCAACATTTTTTTTACCCCTGGTGTTCTTATCCAAAGACTATGCTTCTTAAAAGAGTATTGAAGATAACTTCTTAAGTGTCCTCTTTTATGATTATTCTCTCAATACTTAGACACAATTATATGAAAGCCCTACAATAAGATTATATACTTTTTATGGGGTACATTTGAATAGTATTTAGAAAGTACTAATCTTTTTTTTTAGTATACATTTGAATGATTCAAACAACTCTCTTCTCTTAATTTGTTGAGAATATTCTTAAACAAATTCATATGCATTGTCTTTATCATTGAATTTAAAGTATTTGCCTTTCTTGTATACCTTCTAACCACAAAATTGTAAAAATAAAAAATTAGAATAATGAGATGAATATTAATCTAAAATTAGACACTGACAAAACTTTTGTATATGTAGATATCACATTAGACCATTGAATCCATTAATGCAGATATGGGTCAGTTATTGACTTTTTGATAAGTTTTAATAATGTAATCAATACATCATCATTCATGTGACATTCTAACTACATGTATCATTATCAGAATATGACAACGATGATAAGTCCTCTGCTTCTTTTACTTACGAGAAGAAAGATATAATGACAACTTTCAGAATAAAAACCATAGAAAATTTTAAGAGATATATACTACATTATGAATGTGGATTACTTAAAGATTTTTTATTTCAAACAAGAATTTGTTCAGAATATAAAAGGGCAAATTTAAAAATATAGGTTAAAGCTTTTAGGAGACAAATGTAAAATAAGAAAAAGAATTGTTAGCGTTATACGAGAAAATAAGAAAAATCGAACGGAATAAATCAACACAGCGCAACATAATATTTTAACATGGTTTGATCTACTTAACTTACGTTTACGGAGCGACAGAATATTCATTATAAAAAGAGAGAAATACATGTACAATTACTCCCTTGAGTCATGAGTCCAGAACAGTGAACCTAACTTCTGTATTAGTCCCTCTACGCTTCCTACGTCCTACGAGCACATCTCGAAATGCTTCTCAAATGTGAGCGTCTCCCATGATGGTGTAGCCTTACACTCTTGGTGTGACCTCACTCTTGCATGCGGTCATATATGGCCCTCTTCACATGCGGCACAAGGTTACGCCGTTGATGTGTAGCCCACTGCACTCCTTTCGTTGGAGAGTCCCACCTTTTATATCTACCGCACAACTCATTCATGCTGGCCGTATCTTGTGGATCTAAGAATATTTCCACCTTTAATGTTGCCATGTATACACATCGATACATGCACATGATGCTCTTACCTCAAATAGAAAATCCCTCTTACTGTAACATGCAAGTATACACGATTGTATTCTCATGCCAGCAAGTTCCTTGCTTTTCTCTCCCTTTCTCATTAGTTTAAACAACTATTAATTAGGAGTCTCCACATCACCACCTTAAAATTTTTTGAGAGAAAATCATGCTTTTGATTTAGTAGAATCGAACCATACGATCCCAACAAGAATATCTCTCGCTGAGTAGCTCAAATGAGAGATACTTTGGCTTAAAAACTAGAGGTCACATGTTCAAATCTCGTAGTGATTCGATGCACGTGACTTTCAGTCCTATGCCATCATGATTTCGAAAATACTATGTGTATTTGAAGTTTTTGCTGAAACTATTCATTTCAGAGGCAAGCTAAAAAATTGACAACTACGATCTTGCCATCCCCCAGGCAATTATCAGGAAAACTCCTCCTTTAACACTAATTGCCATCAGTCTATCATTGGTTTGTTATCATCCAGCTTGTACCGAGCTATGCTCCCATTCAGTCTACCTATTTTTTACTTTGTAAACCCATTTGTGCCTATCTGCTACAACATGAGTCTTCAAAGTGTTGTATAGAATCCCCCACAACCACCCACCCAACCCCCATTTAGCCTTCTCAGTTCTCATACGTGAAAACCAAGGATCTAATTTTGGGTCAATAATTCGAATAAGATCGGGTTGAGTTTTATAAATATTAACTCAGATCGAGTTGAATTTTAAAAAATCCGACCCAACTCCACCCGATTTCAGCCCTATATACAAATGATAGAATTCTTCAATAACCAACAAAAAAAACAATAACAATCAAAATAGTTATTTAAAAGATTGTCGATATCTGCTGCTATGGTTCTTTCTCGGTCGTTTATACATGAACATGTATTTTATAACAAGGCATATATTAATTATAAAAACAGGTAGTATAAATGCTAAAAATCATATCCATTTCTAATCTATATGTGCAAAATGCTGAACGAAACAAGATAAAATAAAACAATATTTAATTGAACTCCATAAATAAGCAATCCACAACTCCACATCCAAGTCTATTCGATATATAAATAAGAAAAAGGAAATACATAGGCGACACAATAAAAAAGAAATAGACGACACAAAATAAGGGAATAGACGACACAACATAAAGGGTACCAATCTTCCCACAGGAGTTTTGTGTAACTTGACACGGGTTTTACTATATTAACCATTTTGTCTTTCGAATCGGCTACTGGATCACTGAGATATAAATCGGCTCACTGAAATTTATGTAAGTGAGACTGTTTTTTCATACAGAACAGCAAATCGAATAACTGAAATCGGATCATTGAATTTTTTTTAAATGTTTTCGTACGATATTGGCTGGATAAAATGGACAATACTTTAAATCCCGTGTCTCGTACAACGATAGCTATCCAAAATAAATAACTCTCTCTCTCTCTTACGAAGAAACTTTTTCTTCCATACCCGTCTTGCTTTCAAAACTCTCGAAAGCATGAAATGGCTGTGTAACCCATATAGGCGGTGACAAGATATCATGAAACCTGGGAAACAATCGGATAGTCTCATCCTCCATGTTGAAAAGGCCTAAAGAATCGTATTTCTTATCCTTATAATTATATTCAACAAAATATATGCAATTTGCTTTCGATCCAGGAGAATTGGTAGCTTTGACAAGCATGGAGGAATTGTGGCCAACAAAGAGTGCCCGGCCTCTCAAGTTATTAAACCTCTCACAGTATTTGGATTCTAAAGAACGCGAGGTTTGAAATTCTGACATTTGACATTTTAGACTCATGTGTTGGGCTTTGATTGTGGGCCAGCCAATGGATTTTGGGCCATTAGCAATTGGACTTTGGCCGACGGACTTTTGCACATGGGCTCCAATCTTGACTTAGTTGGGCTTAAGCTCATCTCTGGCCTGGTTCATTGGTGGACTTCGACTCACGAGATTCAAATGCAGGCTGGATCTTCACGATTGGGACATTGGGCCCACATTCTCTGCATTTTCTTCCACTTTCTTGTATTATCTAAAATAATCTACAAAATTCATAAATAACATTAAACGCATCTAATATACACAAATTAAAGCCTAACTAATCTAACAATCAAATGTAAAATAGTCATTTTTCAATACTCAACAAATAACTTCATTTTTACATTTGAACGTGTACTGTTTGAGAATGAAAGCTTTCTAGAAGAATTTTAAGGTTGAAAAGGCTTTCAAGTTTCAACATTAGACCAACAAGGAAAGGGTGTTTGGGCATCATATGGATTGGGTAGGTATTCTCTAAGTGTATCAGCTGCTCCTAAATCACATATTCTATTTATCAAAGTCTGCCTCAATACAATTTTTTGATAAAAGGGGTGAGAAAACAAAATAAAATGAAAAGAGCATCGAATTTTGCGCACAATTTCATCTACACAAGAACATTTTGAGGCTCCTACCATTGATAATTGCAGTTCTAAATAGGATAGATGCAAATTTACATGCATGTCCACACAGAACAGTTAAATGAATAAATGTATTCATATTCTAGATTAATTTTGTAGTCAATTGCACATCTCTAATGCGATATAGAAGATTGCTTCACGACTAAAGTGTCGTGCGCTAAACCCACACACGCTTAAATTACAAATCAAAGATTCAAGCATACACAAGAACATATAGACGACCATGAGGTATGCAACAATAATCCACTATAAATAAATATTACAAAGAACTCCCTTCCCATTTCTCCATGATCACTCTTTCTGTTTCTCTTCAAGAAAAACTGCACAGCTAAAGAAAACCCTAGGAAGCATCACCTGAATGGAGAGCTAGATTGCTTCAATGACCATTATTTCCTCGAGATCCAGGTCAAATTCTTCTTCCCTACATTTTAACTATATTGTCTTAAAGCTCATTGGACAATGATCCATTCAGATCACTCCTGAAAAAAATCAAATACATTAAGAATTTCAGATGTTTGGAAGTTGCACAAAATTCAGGTCATAAATGTTAAATTATGATCATAGCAGGGACACTGCCACAATGATGGATGTAACGATCCGACCCACATACAGGGCTTAGGGCTCAACTTAGTAAGAAATTGTCAGCTCTAGGCCTCGCACACAGCTAACCCGCACGGTTTTGCCTTTGGGCCCAGGCCCACCTGGCTCAACCCAAAACACGTCTTGCTAATTAAATGGGCTTGGCCTCTTATATATCCCCATTTCTCTCCCTTCCTTACCGATGTAGGACTCCCCACATCGACTGGGCAAGGATTTCACAATCACCCCCACTAAGCCTCGAGCCGCCCCCGGCTTGACCTAGCTTAGCTCAACAACACCAGGGAAGGAGGAAAGGCCCACACAGTCCGAGAGTTGAACTGAGGCTCTGATACCATTTGTAATGACCCGACCCACATACAGGGGTTAAGGCTCAACTCAGCAAGAAATTATCCGCTTTGGACCTCTCACACAGCTAACCCTTACGGTTTTGCCTTTGGGTCAGGCGCACCTGGCCCGGCCCAAAACGCGTCTTGCTAATTAAATGGGCTTGGCCTCTTATACATCCCCATTTCTCTCCCTTCCTAACCGATGTGGGTCTCCCCACATTGGCTGGGCAAGGGTTTCACAATGGAAGTATGTGAACATGAAATTTAAGATGATAAAATGAGTCCCAGTAATGTCTAGAACCTTTTTTTTTTTTTCTTGCGAAGCTAGATGTACCATAAAAATCAGTGATATATTAAGACCCATAAAAGTGACGATAAAAAGGAAAATAAATGGTGTCAAGGCACTTCCTCAAATGGTCGAACTCGTAATACAATTTCAACAAATAAATAGCACTCCATCATGAAGCAAGAGCTACTCATAATCAATAATGATCATCAATTTTGAGGGCATATTTTCATATCAACAGGATCAAACATGATATCTTGCTCTTTTAGAAAATCAGACGTGGGCAGACATCAGGTGCTTGTGGTATCCAATGTTGGATAATATTTATAATTTTGGGGTTGGATTTTTTTTTTGATAATGAAGGTATTATGAGGAATTGGCCTAACAAACTAATCTCTCAGGATTCGCACCGTCACACAACTGATCTAGATAAGTCAAATGGTAGCACCAAAGTTTGATTCCAGAATATAAGGGAGCAAACCCCATTTGAGGTTGGATTTTGGAAAGGAGAAATATTCCCCAAATAGGAAATGTGTTCTTAATGCACCTAAGCATGGAGTAATATGGTGCACACTCGTAGTGGGGGTGGGGCTCACAGTAGTGATGACGGGTTTGTAAAAAAAGTCCATACCTGAATGTGGGGTCCAACAAAAAAATCAGTTTGTCTATCAATCAAGCCATGTTTCTAATGGCCAAAAAATCACTTACACCATCAAATTATAGCCGTTGCATGTATTGGATTCGAATTTTAATGACATGACGTGCTCAAAGAAGAAGGGCACATAAAGGCAAAAGCTGCAAATTTATCTTTCAACTGGGCACTCATCTCTGATACGTCGTTTCACATCTTTCTCGCTCAGGACAAGGCAATGGTAATGGTAGAATTGCTTAGCGTTTCAGTAATTCAATCCCATCTTAAACGTTCAACTGATTTAGATTTTATTGAATGGTGAACTTATTTTAAAATGAATTAAAATTAAGTTTAAATCTAAACCAAAGAAGAATAATAAATATAAAAAATTAAATTAAATATACATTTTATAAAAAAAAGTTAGAATTTCACAATGATAATTTCACACCTAAAATCTCTAGGGCCTTCTTTGATCTCTAAAATCTCTCCTCACCTACAGGCTGATGATGCTGTTGCTACTTTCTGAAGTGATTATTGTTATTAAAATTCTTTTAACTTAGTACGGATCAGGAGTCGAAATATAGGTCGATACATATTGTATCTGTTGATATGTATCAGTTTTTTAAAACCGAACGATATCGGCAGATACATATCGTATCGGCCGTACAAAACGATCATCGACCGATATGACCGATATTCGGTCCACAATATCGGTCACCATATCGGCCGATATGTATAAATATCGGTATTTAAAATTTATTTTATTTTAAAAAAAAAAAAAAAAAAACCGATACGGTTTTTTCACGGTTGTTTGCTGGCTTTGCGGTTTTTTGCAGTTCTTCACGGTTTTTTAGGGTTTTTCACGGTTTTGAATACAAGATGAGAGAGAAATGTAAATATCAGAGAAGAGAGAAACATATCGCCCTGGGCATTTTTTTGACCCCTGATAGGGATTGCATCCATTTCATTCTGGTCGAATCGTATACTCATTGGCTGAAAAAAAATTAGAATAGCGTGAGACATAACTCACTGGCCTTTTGCTTGAAATCTGACTCTCATACCATTTTATAACCATTCGTCTCGTCTAATATTTTTGTTATCCATTTTAATTTCTGATCAATTTTGTCACTCTTTAAACTTTATAAGTTATTAAAGAAACATCGAATGATAAATAAAATAAGGGTGCTCATCCTAACACGGATATTATTTTTTAAGAGGCAGATATTTTAATGAACTTCCCATTTTGCTCTCCATTCATCTATAGAAATAAGTTCATTTTCTAGTAAATCGGTTTACTCATCGGTACAATAGTCAGTGCATTAAACTGGACTCTTTCTATTTTTAAGTGAATCAGTTCACTCATCAATGATCGGACATGTGAACCAATTTACTGAAAAGTGAACCGATTTCTGAAAAAGAAAGTGGAAAATTCGAAAAAAGTCATGCCTGTCCATATTAAGATGGACACTTTAAAATAAATGTTCCTCGTATATCTTAAGAAGATCTAAACTCTCGTCTAAACAACATGGAACAATTTATTCTAGCACCAACTAGCGCAATCCCTCTTTCTTTTTTAATAGGTGGCTCCATTAAAATTATTATCATGACAGTCTAAAATATTTGTCCTCATTCATAGGACTGCAAGCCTGCAATATAGAAGGGCTGGATTACATTTTGAGCTTGTCAAAGTTCAGGCCTAAATTTTAAATAAAGGGAAAATTTTCAAGTAGTTGTAGGGTCCACGCCCAATCACAAAGCCTAAATGTACATGTAGGCTTATCTAAGTTTGAACTTCTTTGAGGCCAAAATAAAATTTATTGTAAATTATTTTATAAGATATAAATTATATATTATATAAAAAATTTAACTTTGATTATCAAAAGTCCAAAATGCCTGACCCACTGCATTAATATTTAACTCGATTTGACCGTTTACATCCTTCTCATTTACATCTTAATACAATCCAAATTCTCATTTCCAAGGCATTAAACACTATTATAATAACGAAACTATCCTTTAGATCTCATCCATTCAAGATTCTAAATCTAATAAACCTTTAAATGGACCGGGCCAAAAAGGTTTAATTCCCGATACTCTGTATTCCGACATTTTCCTTGTTTCTGTTTTTCCGTTTTTCGTCTTTTCTTCCCGCCCTCCTCTGGTTTTCCACCTTTTATCTTTTCGATGCCAGTAACGACAGATTTCTTTCGGTATCAGCTCCTGTCACGGTAACTGAGAGAAGGAACATTCAAAACTGCGATTTTTCGGTTGTTTTCGCCAAAGACGGAAGCTTCTAGCAGAGAAATTTCAACCTCTGAATTTCATTAATGGAGATTTGAAAAGGTAAAGCCTTTCAGGAAAGGAATCCTAGCCCTTTTGATCTTCTCCTCCTCTGCTTCGATCATAACGATTTTCCGAGAGTTTCAGTTTGGTTTAAATCTATAGGGATTGAATCGTGGTTGGAGAATCTGATTATGTTGTGTTTAGTTTTCGCATTTACTCCGTTTTAGTAGGTGAGATAGGAAGATTGGGAACGCAACTTTTCCTGTATTTCGTTTTTCTGCGGTTATTCTCTGTTTTCGTTGAAAAAGCTCTGATTTCTCCGTTTTTTCTTTATTTCTTTTTAGTTGCAGGAATAGCGTTTTTGTCATTTTCTCGTGTTCGGCGTCGATGAAGAGAAATTGAGGAACAACAAAAAGATCTTCCACTCCGAGACTTCCTTCAAGGTATGAATCATGATATATAAATATTCACGAAATTCTCGCGGTACACGACTAATTTCTTTATATGTGAGATTAATTCTAGGATGCATGTAACTCATATAATTTTAGCTTTTAAATTTCGATGATAATATATTATTAATTTAAATAAATAAAGATATATGACGTGCATGTGGAAATAAAATTTTATACACAAGTTATTTATATAACTTTTTTATATCACACTCAATAATATATAATCTAAAATTCATTTAATAATATGTTTCATTAAAGAGTCTCTTTAAAAAAATATTATTTATCTACCTTACCTAGATATATAAGTTCTAAAATATAAGATTTATTATGTTGGATCCATAGTTAATTGTATGGATCCTTAGCATTAGTAGGTCCTTTTCAGATCATAGTCAAGAGTCACAACTCCATGTCCTTTTCATTCATTCTGTGCTGCACCATACGGTCCTTTTCTACTTACATAATTAAATTACTTTAAATGAGTATATCTCATTCTCAATTTTCCTAACATATGCTCAATAATAAAGAATTATGATCATTCGATATAATTTTTAATAGATTAAGATTGAAAATGAGGTAGTTTGTTGTTTATAAAATTATTATCTTTGGCGTGCTTGAGTTTCTTAAATTGGGATTCAAATCAAACATTACCTATGTGATATTTTTAAATATGAAATTTTATTATTAATCGTATCAACTTACTTGTACATGTGCACGAAGTGACACTGATCCAATGGCACTAAGTCTTTAAATGGCAAAGTATAATGCATGAGTTGTCAGTTGTCAACCTTCATTTTATATAGCTGTTAGTGTCGGCCCTGAGATAAAATTAAAGCTAATTTAACACCGTTGGTTACTATTAATACCCATCTTTAGAAGAAGTAATTAAAGGTGAGCCTAGTAATTTAGTAAAGAATAGAATAATAGCCACTATTTGTGACAAGAGTATGAAAATGAAAGACAAGATGAATGATTTGGAAAACAAGGCTTTTGTTGCCATGATGTTGAGGAATTTAGAGTGATAATATTTTGTCAAGATATATTAATTTAATGAAAATTTGAGCTTGTATGTTTTGAGAATTAAGTTTTAAATATGCAAATGTAGGATGAGTTGTAGTTGACTGATTGAGTGCACTCAACTAGTTTGAGGTCAAGTTAGGTGGAGTTGAGTTTTAATATAAATAAATGGTAGTAATTCTTTCACGGACATTTTGTGTAATGAGACACGGGATTTAGGGTATTGTTCATTCTACTCTTCCACTGTCGTACGAAAGTATTTTAAAAAAAAATTCAGTGATCCGGTTAGCCAGTGATCCGATTTGCTGTTCTGTATGAAAAAAACAGTCTCACTTATATAAATTTAAATAATCTGGCGAACCTGTCAGTGAGCCAATTTATACCACAGTGGAAGGGTCAGTTATCCGATGAGCCGATTCGAAGGGTTTGTCTATCCAGTTCGAAGGACAAAATAGACAATAAAGTAAAATCCATATCAGATTATACAAATACTCATGGGAGGATCGCTACCCTAAATAAATTATTAGTAAAACTTTGTTTGATTACGTCAATTAAGTCAAACCTTGATTCAATCACTTTATTGATTAGACTAAGTTTTAAGACAAAACAAAATAGTAATTAGTTGACAGGTTCTCTTAATGGATATTAATAATTTTTTGTGATGATTATGAAGTCATAAATAATATATAATAAAGAAATTGATTTAGACAACGGTATTTTTATCAGCACTAGGCATGGTATTGCGGTAATTGTTTTTTTCTATTTTATCTTTTATTTTATAAATATAAATTGAAAGATCACTTTAAAGTGATAAAGACAAAGTGAGAAAATCAATTTATCCTCTATGGGCGACTCTTTATGGGGTTATTCTTCATCGACTTACTAATATGTGCAGATTAGGAGGTTTACGCATGTTCGTGGGATTAGTCTCATCTCCAATATAAGGTGAGAATACCTATATTAAAAAAAAAATCTCAATTTATCCAAAATGGTGCTTTATGTAAATAAAAACGTAGGTGACTACGTCACTTTCCTTCCAAAGGGTGTTGGTTTAATCCGTTCGATTCACGTTTAAATATTTTTTTACTATTTTCTATGGAGTTACTTTTAGTCAACTTTCTACGAGTGTACGTAGATTAGGAGGTGCATAGATTGGATGTTTTTTACACTTGTACGGTGACAGAGAGCAAGTCTACCCATTACGATACAATGGTCCTGTGTTTGTATGGATCGGAGTTTTATCCATTATGATACCGTGGTCCTTTGTTTGTATGGATATTAGAGGCCTATTCATTATAAGGAGTAATTTATTGAAGAGAAGTTTCAATTCACAAATTCTCTTTTGGACCACTTTTAATGGAGTTACTCCACATCATCGACTTACTACTGAGTGTATCCATTACGATACAGTGGTCCTTTAAGCTTGGACAGAAATAGCATGCAGTAATTTTCTATCTGGATTCTTCTCACGTCTTGTCCTTTTAGGTGTTACTTGTATGGTATGCATCCAACGTCGTTGTTGGTGGCGGAGAATCATTTTGTAAAATACGACAAAGCAAAATTGTATAATTTAGTATCGATATCTTTACTAACATTTTATATGTTTTCCATTTTATTCTTTTATTTAAAATTAGTCTTTTCAATTATCACAATAAATAAAAGATAAAATAAGAAAAAATTAATTAGAAATCGGAAGACCGGCAATCAGAAACATTAGAAATCTTCTGGTATTTATTTGATCACTGATTGGTACATTTCTCTCATGCAACCATGCATTTTTCTCGCGTCTTCAAGAAAAGAATTTGTCAAATCAAGGTCTTTTTCACTTATTTATGATGAGTTTCTTATGCTTTTCTTTAATGTTTTAGAATTAAATTTTGGTCGAACGTCACTTGCAATGAGGAAAACGATAAAAAATAAAATAAAAATTCATTGCTCGGGGTTTAAATCTCAAATATTGACGGACAACAGCCGATATCTCAAATCTCAACCGATATATTGTATCGGCTGAGATTTGTTTCATTGCTTGGACCTACCTATCTTGACATTCTTTTTATAAGTTAATCTTCCACTTATATATTCGATTATTGTCATCAGTTCACACGTTATATCTTTTATATAACAAGAGGATACCATGAATACAGTTTCAGAATATAGATTTTATATATAAAAATAAAGTGTTTGATATGGCATAATGTATAATACTATAATCTTGTTTATGTATAGTATACTTACCTTGTGCATTTAGTAATTTTGGATCTTTAGAAAAATAGAATTTTCAATATTTAGAAATCTGACATCTCAATCTAACATTTGATAGCATGTAGATGACATATAGATATGTAGAAAAAATAGAAGATTCTAAACTAAAATAGGTACGTTATAATATATGTAGATATCCATATTTGAATTTGAATATTTAGTTAAAAATTAATTAATTTCTATGTATCTTTTTCGCTTCAATCACTACCAATTTCTTTGTTGTTTAATGACAACCAAATGTTCATAATAATTATTTTTATCAGATTAATTAAATACTCAAAATTGTTATCAAACATAAATTACACACCTTTTCATTAAATATCGAATTACTGTTTTTATTTTTATTTTCTTGAATTTATGTGTAAAAAACTGTGGAATACTGCATTTTTAATTTCTTATTTTCAGAATTTGTCCCAGTGTCTTTTATTCTAAAAACACGGTGTACTGTCAATACCTCTTCTTCACGTTCTCCAATGTTTTATTTAAACGTTGTGGTCTGTAGTCTGTACTCTGTAATCTGTACTGCTTCGGACGCGTCAGAAAAAAAAAAAAAAAAAGGTTGACACCACGTGAATGGTGATGCTAAGCAGGGAGTAGGGCTGCAACTCGGGTCAGATTTTGGTTCGACCCGTATAACCTGATCTGAGAAATTTTGCGGGTCGGATCAAGAATTTTGGACCAGTGGATTGGGTCGAGTTGAAAAGATAAAAACCCATATGAAATTCGAGTTGAGATGGGTTTAGAATTTTATAAGTTAATCTGATCTAACCTGACCCAACTTGGTTAAAATTAAGTCAAAATGGATTAAAAATACGGGTCGGGTCAGAATTCGAGTTAGAATTTGGATCGGGTCAGGTTTTAGAGTTCGGGTCCGATCGAATTCCATATATATCAACTCAGATCGAGTTAGATTTTAAGAAACCCGCTCCATTAGACCCCAGTTGCAACCCTAACAGGGAGTGAGCCACCTTACCTTTTCACACTACGAAATAAGTTTCCTTTTATAGGAAACTGATTGCGGCACCCGTCTTTTGATTAATATGATAAAATGATTTTTTTATTTTATTCTTTATTTTATTATAATAATAACAAAATAGAGGTTAATTTAAAACTTAAAAAACAAAAGAATAACAAAATTTTAATATCTTGGCGTTCAATGTTGATAAAGGATTGGTGCCTCAATTTTCGTGCAAACTATTTGTATGTGATACAATAGGATTTACTCTGAAGAGTTTTTATAATAAAAAGCAATGCACATATATCTTTTCATCATGATGGCGTCAGAAAATAATTTTATTTTATTTTATAAAAATACAATATCCACATCAATTTCCTTTTAATCTCTATAAAATCGTTCACCACTTTTCACCTAAAGGGGATTGGAGTGATCGCTAGGAATCTGTTTCGAAAGTGAGAGTTGTGAGTACAATTTTTTTTTTTTAGAATAAGTGAAAATTCGTCGACTCCACTTTGTAGTGATTATAGATAAAATTTTAGATTCATAACATCATCTACAAACACCATAGATCAAGTTAGACACTTCAAGGATTTGAGGACATGACCTCCTACTCAAGATAGGAATACTCAATCACTCGAATAAATAAAGCAATGCGTCTGTGAATACAATTTTCACTCTACTTCAAAGACTATTCTAGTGAAGGTAATAAGTGTATGTAATTAGAGAGACTTATATATATCTCAAAGATGAGATAGATACTCTATATAGATCTTATATTTGAAAACTGTCTATTTCCTAACTATTGTTATAATCATTTGCCTGTCAACAAGAAGTTATATATCAAGATGAAAATTGACACTTAAAATCATCACATAGTTTCGTAGTAGAAATTTTACCTAATTTCATGATTTGGAGCTCTCATGTCAATCAAATTTTCTTTCTCCCCCAAGCAATAGAAAGTGATGTACATCAGCCAATATGGATGATAATGATTGGCTATGATCAAATCGTTTCTTTATTTCCTTTTCGTTGTAAAATGTTCTTATCTATTTTTTAAACAATCAATATTTACTGAAATAACCTTAATCGAAATTTACATTTTTCATGAGAATGTCCTCTTATATTTTTACAAGGATAGGAGATTGTATTTAAAAAGGACCAACATTATAAAATCTATAACTTTAAATAAAAAATACTTTATTGTACAGAGATGGGATTTTTTTTTTTTTAAGATGCAGGAGAAACTTCGAGCTTATTTCGGCGGTCTATAATCATGGGACGGGATTTGTTTATCATAATTTAGAATATCAATTTAAATAAATAAAAAGTTAAATTATGATGATAACGATAATAATGAGATTAATCTGATCTTTATTTGCCACATTTAAAGTCGAGTCAACTCGTACCTACTCACTTAAATTAATCAAAATTCACTGGTAGGGCTGCAACTCAGGTCGGGTTTGGCCCAACCTGCATGACCCGACTTGAGAAATCATGCGAGTCGGATCGGGCTGAGAAGATAAAAGCCTGCATGAAATTCAAGTTGGATTAGGTTGAGGATTTTATATGTTAATCCGACTCGACCTAGTTAAAATTAGTCTAAACTGGATTTAAAATGTAGGTCAGGTCATAATTTAGATTGATTTGGATTAGAATTCGAGTTAGGTTGAACTGTGATATTTGAATATAATATTTAGGTTAAGAATTTGAGCCGAATCGAGTCTAATTTCATGCGTAGAGTTGCAGCCCTGTTCACTGGGACATTTTCGGGGTAAGGTGGCAAATAGTAATGTCTCCAGGTGCAATGCTTGGAATCTATACTGGAGCTGTTATGTATCCTCCTTTCCAACAGTCACATGTTTGAAGCTAGTGTATGGCCCACGCTGACTGTTTCAACCTTAATATCTCATTCTCAAATAGTGTGAAACCCATACTCAAGGGCCCCACTTATGCTTAACAGTGTTGTCTAAGGATTTGTTAAATGGGGTCAGCCATTGGGACCCCACTGGTTAGACTTTTTAAGTTACCCTACTGAGGATTCCATTCATGGCCCCACTAGTGTGAAATATATATTGTTGAGTAAATTTTTATTAGAGAGATGATAATTTTAACTTTATTATTAGAACTTTTGTAATGAAAAATTGTCTTTAATTTTCTATTTTGAATAAAGAATCTCTAACATCATTACTATAAAAGGGTTGTGCTGTCATCGTGCCATTCATCTCATCAACTTAGTATGCATATTTATATTTGGATTTATATAGATCGATTTTCCATCTCTCATTTATGAGACTCGAACATGTTGCTGAATTTACAATAATGAACCCTTTAGTGGTTATGTTACAGTTTTCTTTTTCAATAATCAATTTAAAAATTCCTTTTCTTAAAATATTGGTATTTTCTTATCTAAAATTTCAAAGTGATGGTCAGACTTAGGGATGAAAAGAATACTAAAGAATTCAAAAGTTTACAATGTACATCTTATTCAACTATTTGTGGAAAGTTTTGATATCAATGCTCTATAAAAATGATTTACTCTATATTGTTCTGTATTTGGTTTATAAATATTGAGAAGTTTATACATGCTCCGAAGATTTATCAGGTGAGTTAATGATGAGAATTTTCAAATAACAAAGCCCACTGAGTACACTTGGATGATAACAAGTGAAAAAAATCAACAAATGTAATGCCATAATTTTTTCTTTCAAAGCCAACTCAAAAGTACAAATAGGTATTATTACATATGCATCATTAAATCTCTTATTTTTTAAATTTTCGGTAGAATAACATACACAGAGTATGGTATGTCTCTCTTAATAAAGGAGAGATCCTATAATATTATTTATAGAGATAATGAAATACATATAAGGAAAATAAATAATGAGGAAATTTCTACATACAATATTTAATAATAATAGAAATATCTAAATCTAGATTAACACCTAAATACATCCTAATATTTTCTAATCCTATTACGCTTATTTTAAACTTATTTCTCTTATTATTATTTTTTTGTAAAGTATATTCTTTAGTAGGAGGATTTTCCATATTAAAACTGTCCTCTAGAATTATATTATCCAACGAAATGCACCCATCGATTTGCTTAGTATCTAACTTTTTGATAGACATGTATTAAAATTTTGATTTTTTTTTTTTATAAAAGAAGAAATAAGAATGTATTTTAATTTTTTGATTGATATTTAAACTTGGATAGTATTGGAATTGGTTGAAAATAGCATAATATTATATTCAGGCATGGAGTTGAGTAAAGATGTAAATCATGTAATAAATATCTGCCCGTATCTTTGTTTTCGAACTTTTAAGACTGCTACTAATGGCTGACAGCTGATTTTGATAGAGAACAGGCCAATATCTATGACCTGACCTTTGCTGCCCACACACCCCAATAATCCATAGTATCCACTCAAAGTCGGTGGAGTGGGCCTCCACACGAGCCCAACGTATGGTCTTGTACATGAGTCATCACACTACTAATAAATTCCTCTCATTGATTCTTTATGCCTTAAAAAGAGGAGTGAGAATTACCTTACTTATTTTGTTAGAAGTATTTTTTACAAATAGTTTCTATATTTCTATTTTTAATTTTAAATGCTAATAGATTTTGAATTAGGTAAAAGACTAAGTCTGCATAATACCTTTTTACTAAAATATTATTAAATACAAATTTGTCATCTAATAATAAAAACTTAAGAACATCCTATTATAAAAAACAAAGTTTCCCAATTAATCTCTTATTTTTTTAATTCTGCACATTTTTTTATAAATTATAAAAATACATGACTATATAATATGTTATACCTGGAGATACTATTATTTAGAGAGTCGGCCTAAGCCACCGCTTAGAGCTCCCAAAATTTCAAAGTATGTCAGAGTTCTAAAAAAAAGGATATTAATTGCCGCCCCATCTTATGATTTTGTGTAGGGCTCCTGAAATTTTAAGATCGACACTAATTATTTATATTGAATTCAATTTTCACTCCACTTCAAATTATTATTTTCCTTAAAAAAATTACTGTGGAAGTAGAGAGACTTGTATATACCTTCAAAACTTATCAGTTGCTCTATTTGAACACTTGGTCATATACCATTATTTTATACTTTTGATATTTTATTTTTTTAAAAGACAATTAATATAAGCGTCTGGTTGTGTTTTGTTTTATTTGTTAAAATACTAGAAGTGCTATTTCTTTTAACTTAAGTATCATTTATTGAAAAAACAAAATTATATTGGTTAATGTAAAATGGAAACAATATTTTTTTAGTTCAAAGATATAGTGTTAAACTATCTAGAACAATGATATCCTAATAGATGACTTGCATGTGAGTTGTATTGTTTTATATCATGGACATTTCATAATTGATTATTTTTAAGAGTTATTAGATATTTTTAATAAAAATGTGTTACATCATTTCAATATTAAAAATATATTTACTATTTATTTAATAAAAATTAAAAAAACTCCATATGGAGTGTGAATCCACACCGAACAGACCCCTCTTTATTTATTTTTCTATCCTGTTGTTTTAGATCTTCTAAACGTGCGTCTCAGCTTCTTCCCCTTCGCCTTCCCCTTCCCTCATCTCTGTCTTCTCACTCAGGCCCACCTACTCCCTTACTTCCTTTTCCCGCGCCCAAAATCTCCTTTCACGCTTCAAAAGGAGCATCGGAGACTCTTGCAAAAGTCGGATACAGAGCAGAAAAATTATCCCACCACTGTTCTCAATCCCAGAGATAAAGCCTTAAAGGCGAAATCTCTTTCTCCTTATCTCTCTTTTGAAAGAAAAAAGAAACGGTCTTTTCCTCTTTCTTCTTTTTTAATCTAAACCTCCCTTTGTTCCATTCCATGCCTAAATCTCTGTCTGTCTCTCGCTTTTCCTTGCTCTTATCAATAGAATATTCAAACCCATTAACGTATCACTTCCTCACTTTCCCTTCTTCTACTGCTGCTTCTTCTTCAGATGGACTCTGTTAAACCATCGGCAAACGTGGGCGGATTAGTGCAAGCATTTGCAAAGGCTCTTCGTCTTCGAGCCGCTGGAATAGCGCCAGATGACGGAATCAAGAAGGTGAAATTGCCCGAAAATGGGGTGGATTCGCCCAAGAAGATTAGCCATTCCCAGCTCCTGGTTGTTGACGAAGATTTTGATGAAAAGGAAAAGCTTCGAAACAGAGAAGCCATGGAAGTTCTATTTGCAAAGCTCTTTGCCAGCATTTCCGCCATTAAAGCCGCCTATGCTCAGCTCCAGATGGCCCAGACTCCTTACGACCCAGATTGCATACAATCCGCAGACGAGATTGTCGTCTCTGAGCTGAAAAATCTCTCCCAGTTGAAGAACTGCTACATCAAGAAACAGATTTTTCCTTCTCAGGATGAGCAAATGCAGCAAGAAATCAGAGAGCAGCAAAATCTGTTGAAAACGTACGAGCTTATGGTTAAAAAACTGCAATCCCAGCTCCAGCTCAAGGACCGGGAGTTCCTCTCCATGAAGGAGAAGCTGCAGGAGGTGGAGAAACAAAATAAATCGCTGGAGAAGAAACTGGACCCTGAATTCGGAAATGGGTCGCTCTTAACACTGGAAAATCTCCATTTCTCCGGGTTGAATCCGACGCATTTCATGAAGCTCCACCATTTTGCAATCAAATCCGTAAAGAGCTTCGTCAAGCTCATGATCGACGAGATGGAGCGAGCAAGATGGGATCTTGACGCCGCAGCGAGCTCGATCGAGCCGGATTCTGCTCATGCCAAACCAGCCCAGAAAATCCTCGTTTTTGAATCCTACGTTTGCAGAAACATGTTCGCCGATTTCCACGACTCCCATTTCTCCATTCCGAGCAGGAGCTCTAACTCATCGTCGAAAGAGAAGAAGCATTTCTTTACGACCTTCAAGGAAATGAAGTCGAGAAAGGCAACTGAGTTGCTGGCAGAGAACCCCGAGTCGAGATTTGGAAAGTTCTGCAGATTGAAGTATCTACAGCTTGTGCACCCGAAAATGGAGACTTCCTTCTTCGGGAATCTGAGTCAGAGGACCCTGGTCAACTCGGGCGGGTTTCCTGACTCGGCATTTTTCTCCTCTTTTTCAGAAATGGCAAGGCGGGTCTGGCTTCTGCACTGTTTGGCCTTCTCCTTCGACCCGGCCGCCTCCATCTTCCAGGTGAGGAAAGGCTGCCGGTTCTCCGCCGTCTACATGGACGCCGCTCAAACCGGTCACGTCTGGCCAGACGCCCGACCGACGGTCAGTTTCACTGTCTCCCCGGGGTTCAGGATCGGAAAGACCCTCGTACCGTGTCAGGTTGTTCTCTCGCCCACTTAACTCGTTTGAGTCTGAAACTCGTTCTCTGAATTGCATGGGACCCACGCGTAAATGTCAGGTCATGTCGAGAGAGAAATTGACAGCGAGGCGCAGCTGGAGACGGTGGGCCCGTCTCGCTCGGTATTTGTTCGTTTTTGTGGGTGGTGACGAAAAGAAAAGCGATGGTCGGATGTGGTGACAACATATGGAATTATAAATATTTAGTTTAAAATATATTATGTTGTATAATATAAATTATTCTCTTTTTTTTCTTCCACTTTCATTATTATAAATATTATTAGTAGTTTAGAATTTCTTGCCTCTCTTTTTATTTAAAAATTGTTGGTGGTGAATATATATGCGGTGGCGATTCACCAGAGGAAGAACCAGTCGATGGTGGGAAGTAGGGTCAACATAGAATAATATATTTGGCTTGTCTTATGAACGATTAGAGCAAGTCGCAGCGCATTTTGTTTATAATTTTATAAAAAAAAAAATTGAAAATGGGAAGTTGTGTACATTATTTATCTTGAAGGGGTTGATTCTTCATCTCTGGTGTCACTTACTTGGATTTCGTGAAAGGATTGTTTTGTTCCAAAATATTCTTGAGAAGACTGCAGTTTCGAGGTTTATTTTTGATGTATCTTACAGATAATGAAGAGGTTTTACTGTGGGTATTCAATGATTTTTTGTAAATTAAAAAAGAAAACACAGACTCATAGATGTTGCTTAAGATTTTTCTATTAGGGTTTTTCTTTTTTCAAGTCCGAATCGACATATTCAGCCAGTAAATAATTTATTTATTTATAGTATTTTTTTCATACTATGGACTAATAGTTTATTGAGGCTTTTGTTTTTAAGGTGAATAGAAGATGTAAATTAGCCAATTAAAAGTCTCTTTCACTAAATCATCTATAATTCAATTAAGATACATGATATTAATGTGGTTGCAATGATACATTCAAATCAATCTACATCAATTTGAATTTCATTTGGCCCATGAGTTCAGATTTTTATTTTCTGTCTTCCACGTGCTTGACATGGATGGGTGTTGTTCTATTCAGAACGAAACTGATACGTATTGAATGGGAGGATCTGATTGCAGTGGTCTGCATCTAGTTGAATCTGGACCACTTATTATCTAGAGAGTGGGCCCCATATGAAAGTGACGGCGATCAGGCAATCAATCTGCCTACCATTCAGACAGGCGGTGCGATGTTGAAAACGGAAAAGATAGCAGGAAGAAACGTGGAAAAGCTTTTGTTTTCTTCTTTCTTTCTCACATGACAGCACGACCTTCTGTCCATCTGTCCCACTAAATGGACATGTGTAAGTGGCTGTACTACCAATTACCAAATCTATCTGAGCCACACATAGCCCCCTTTTTTTTTTTTTTCCAATTTTTCTATTTATCATAAATTATTATTAATTTTCCTATTTGTTATAAAAATATTAAACTATTTACTTAACTATTTATTTGTGGGTCCTTTTAATAGGTCTAAAATCTAAATCAATTGTACCCAAAGTCTCAAACTAGTTTATTCATAACTTCGTCTTAAGAAGGAACGTCTATATTAACACGAGTAAAATATAGACGAGTAAAATTTGTTAAGAGATATGGGATGCAGTAAAATTCTCATTTTATCTCTACGGATGTATTGCTCATCAAATACCGGTATACCGATATGCAGAACATATACATGTAGAGCGATGTATTATCAGTACACCGTGACTTGATGAACGGTACACCGATATGAGTTAAATGGGAATTTCATTCCATCTTTTATCTCCTAACAGATTTTGTACGTTTTACTGTAGCTGATCCCTAAGAAGTTTTGGGTTTTATAGTCACTATTCTCATTTATTTGAAACTATTATTTATTATAAAAAACTATTATTTATTATTTATACAATTTCTCTATTCTTCCAAGCATCAAATAAACAACTTTCTCTTTTGAAAATATTCACCAAATGCAATTATGAATACTAATTAACCCCCAATTGATAGATATAAATAATGATTACGATGAGAATGGTAATGATGTTGCTCAAACCAAACCTTGTTTTATCATGTTGGAATTTTGTCAAGGTTAGTGAGCTTGTTCACAAATTAGACTTTGAGATGACTTCAGCTTTGACTGATTGAACGTTTATTTTTTTTTTTACCTCTAATATGAAAGTTGTCAATTCATTGAACAGGTCTTTTGGGTTGATTCATTTGCTTGAGCAGAATAATAGAACCAAAACTAAACTTTGCCTTGATTAGATACATTGGCAGTGGATCTGCCATCTAATTGAAGTGAGTTGGGACCAAGGTCGATCATAGAGATAAACGTGTGAATTGGATCAATGGACACGATTTTGACTCATTTATCAACCCGCTTAATAAAAAAGTCAGCTCAAATTTTTAAGTAAATCATATAAGGCATGACGCATGAGAGAAGTGCTCGTTATACATATCATCGTGATTGCATTATTATAGGTCCGTAGATATATGATAAATGGTTAGATGGGGTATGTAATGTTGAGCTAGTTTACATTCGAGACCACTTTTAGCCAAAGAAAACCCTTAGATCTTAACAACTCTCTATGATTGTTAATGAGTATCAAATCAACTATCCGTGAGAACCACCTCGTTCTAATTAAATGAGAACGAGGCCCTATGAATAACTGATTTTACAATACATTATCTATCATGATAGGATATTAGAGATAGAATGATTTTCTTTGATGAAAAGTGGCCCCAAGATATAAAATTTACTCAAATCCTATTATGACTTACAATGAAGTTAACCCCATCTAATCATTGTTCTCTTTGTATAAAATGTAGTCACTCACTTCACTCAAAATCGAAACAATCTCATTCAAATTTAGCCTTAATATAATCTTTACACTTAGTTCAACTGCAATGTGAACCCGAGCAGGTTGACCTAACGGTCAAGATGTCCACCTCAAGAGATGAGGTCTTGAGTTTAATTCACGGTCAAGCCCCAGGCCAATTTCCATGGAGTACTCCCCATTGACTTAATCAGTGTGTGTGGATTGGAAGTTTTACACATTCTCATAGGATTAATCTCAGCACCAATATGACGTGAAGATACCCATATTACAAGAACATGTGAAATTGGGCTTTAAACATTTTATTCAATTTTGTTAGTATCCAAACCGGCTTCAATATGCGAGGTTGAGCTTTTTCATCTATCCAAATGGCCGAGACAAGCTCAATGAACTGTGAGAAACTTGGATTTTGAAAATATAAATGAGCTTGGGCTCGAGCAAAGGAAAGTCCAACCCAACCGGACCCATGACTAACCTCCTTTATCTCAGGGCCGATAGAAAAAATTCTCCAAAAGTAGGTAATACTTCATTCTATCTTGGAAAATTTATATGGGCCAAAATTTCACCAAATTTGGGTCAATATCCATCCATTTCGGATATCAATTTAAAAATAAGAAATTAAAATTACAAAATTTTGGATCTAAATAAGAATAGAAAATTTTCTCTTGGTCTAATTTTGTAAATTCATCTCAAGACTCAAGAGTCATGAGGCTCATTCATTGACGTTATGAGGTCATTATGGCTGGGAAGCTCATCATGGAAATCACACCCACTGAATCTAGGGTTTTGTCAGAGAACTCATTTGGTGAGACAGGGTCAATTTATTCGGCTGGTAGATGATGTCTGTTGGATGGGGTCTACAGTATTGGCCAGGCTAAAACTATTCAAAATATTTTAAATTGGTAAATATCTATTTTTACACAATCGATTCTAAATAAAAAATTACATTTACTTAAAAGGCTATAAAACATTAAATTTTAAACTCTTTTTTTTTCATGACTGGATTAGACTTTTATCTGCTCCTAATTCACTTAATAATCTTTTTTTATTTATATATTCATTGGTGATTGACAATTTAACCAGAATCTAGGTAGATTTTATAATTTAAAAAAAAAAAAAACGATTTCCTTCAACATTGGATTGAAAGTAATACTAATTCCTCAAACATGTGTAAATCCCTCAATCCACATACCGGTTAAGTCTACAGACAGTGACCTATTGGAGTTGAGCGTAAATCGAACTCAAGACCCCGTTAGACGGGTTTCTTGACTGTCCGGTCAACCTCTCAAAGTTATAAGTACATTTGGCACCTATATGATTGCTAAAGGGGTTGCTTGCTAACTGTCGCCAGAGAATCATTCATTTAGATATCTAAGCAAGGCCGGCCTAGAGATCTCCTAAAATCTTAAGGGTCCTATGCAGAGTGAGATTTCAGGGGCCTTTTTGACTTGTATATTAAAGAGTTTAAGTGTGTGGGAGCCTTTTCTGTCTGTGGACCCTAGACGGCAGCCTTCGCCGCCTATGCCGAGGACCGTCCCTGTATCTAAGCCTCACAACATTCTACTTGATTAGATTAGAACTTCAATGATGAAGTCTTTGATTCTGACTTGTCCAAGTTGAAGGATAGAAATCAAAACAAAGTTCTGCTGAGCAACATGAGTGGAACATGCAGCTATCGCGTACCATAATGGCAGCAATCAAGGATTACTGTTTTTAAGTAGAAGTTTACGGTTTTGGGATTGTTCTTCTTGAAATCGTTTACAGGCAGAAGTTGAATAAACTGTTTCATCATATATCAGTCTCAACCAAGGAAAAAAATATCGGTCAATATGTATCGTATCGGCTAATATTTATTAATATCCGGCAATATACGATATATATTGTTGATATCGCCCGATATTAGTGGTTTTGATTAAAAAAAAAGAAGAAAAAAAGAAAGAGAAGACAATAAATGTGACCGTCCGATATCAGTAGTACTGTACTATTTGTAAAGGGTACAACTTTAGTTTTTCTCCAGACAAGAAGCTAATTTACAAACTCACACAACAAACATGTCATAAAAAATTTAACCTAACGCTTTCTTTCAATCCAAGTATGGGGTAATTCCTTACTATAGTGTATCTCAAATCTCTAACTAAGATACTAGTGTAAGGCTCTATTCACATTTATATTATAAGGCAGGCTTAATTTACTCCTCCAATCCATTTATGCACATAGGATACTTGGGTTCATGTGTCATTGAACTTGAGCATGATATCCTAGATGACTTGCTCTCAAACTGCTCCAACACCTTCCTTCTAATGGGACTGATTAAGCCATATCCTTCTGTTACACGCTCATCTAACAGTGCCATTAACAAAAAAATTATGACGAAAAAACCCAAGTTCTCCATCTATCTCCGAGTACGAGGGCATTAGGTAAAACTCTAGATATACGCAGCCTCCCTCAAGCAATGGGTATTGGAGAACTAGAGACTCGAATCTGAGACCTCTGGTTCCTGAACTAAAGTGTCTACCAGTTGAACCACCCCAAGCGAAATCAGAGTGATTTACTCCAAGTATGCTCCTGCCACATCTCTGTTTTATGTCTACCTTGCATTTCAGCAAGCATGCTTTCCCTTTTCACTGCTCCACTATTTGATTTGGGTTGTTCATGGGTTCTCTTAGTGGATAGATTAGGATTTAAGTTGGTCATGTGTGTGCGTGAACAGTAGGAACTTTTCAATTTGGAGCTCAAGTATGTGCTTCAATGTTGGGAATTTGGATAATTGTTTGATGCCTTAAAATAATAGATTATGAGCGACATTCAACTGCTCTTGATGATGCAGAGAAGTATCAATAAATGTGAGAGAAGTCACCAAATTTCCTCTCATTTTTTATTTTATTTTCATCTCTCTGTTTTCTAAGGATTATGTTGCAGGAGAATGCCGTAGTCTTTTATTTTAAAATACTAATTTATTTTAGGTGTTGATGTCATATTGCAGGACAATAAGAAACTTTCTTGCTTCAAACCTTGATGCATTAGTGCTGAACAATGAATTCCATACTTGAGGGATTTCTGTGTTTTGAGATAGAATGTAATTGAAGGCCTGGCCTTTTCTAAGAGAAAAAACTTTTATTCCTTTGTCATTCGATGCCCTTCAATAATATAAGACAAGGCCGTGTTTAGAAGATGGGCCTCAATGCTAGTGTATGTAAATAAGGTGTATATATTAGCATTCAACGTTCAAACGATGTGTAACGGCCGAGATTATTACCCTGGTTCAAATTCTATTTTACAAAATGCCCTCATAACAATATTTTATTAAATAGACTCCATTGGTCACGTTTGAACTTTCAAGTGAGACAAGGCTCTTGGAGAAAAAAGAACTTCAGAAAATTCTATCGTTCAAACAAGTTTGAAAGTGGTAGATGTCTTGGAAACGGGTAGAAACAAGTTAGGTTAGTGAAATTTCTCAATTGAAACTCTAATGAAACTTTGTATAAAATGAACGTATAAAATTTAGCACACCAATTAGTCAATCATGTATCATGCATGTAATCTTGGCTTTCTGAGTTTTGATGAATTTACAATGTTGATTTTTAAAATTAAAATTAGGAGAGAGGATTATTAAATAAGGATGAAACTTCATATACACTACTCATATGGTCCTATTTACAACTCACCCAATCATATAGAGTCTACGACCTGAGAAAATGGGGTGCGCAAACAATAAATCATCTTTTGTTTATTTATCCTATAAACAAGTAAAAAATTAAAAAAAAAAAAAATTGCCTACTATCTCCTCCTAAACCAAATGGAGTCATTTGCACTAGTCCTATTTGTGGCTAGAGAATGGGAACACATTGTCCGAAGAATATAGAAATACTGATACACTAGAGGTTTCTTTCAGAAAAGAAGAGTGGAGTAGACCTCAGAAAGCCAACCCAGATGGAGTCCATAACAATGATGCCGATGATGATTTACTGGAGTTTCCTGCATAATCTTCAATACCATTTTTCTGACATCAGTTCACACAATTTTTTGAAACTGCCAAAGGTCCTTCTTCCCAACGACAGTTTTTTTTTTAATGGCAATGTATTCTCTGCTAAGGGACTCAATAATCCAATCAATCAAACAAACAAGAAAAACCAATGGAATGTCACTCAGAAGAAGAAACAGAAATAGCAAGTATATTATGAACAAGGTTCCAATCTGTTATCAAATGAACCACAGCCGTCATCTACTTCTGTTGCTGCTGGATGATCTCCTTTGCTTCAGTAGTTACTGAGACTGCTTCCAAAATTATTTCAGTATATTTGACAATCCCTCCCTTAGTCATGTTCCGATCTCAACGTACCACATGCACATTCAGTAGACTGAGAAAGCACAGTAAGCGGTGCTGTAAAAAAATGGGAATGCCTGCAAATCCGAGTCAACCTGTGAATCTATCATGTAAATCCTGTCACTCTCAAACCAACTGTGCATGTCGACTAATTCTGAGGATTGTATTCTTGAAGAAAAGATACCCAAGTCCAGTGCAATGGGAGCATGGTAGTTTTCTCATGGAATTCCAAACATATTCTCAATGTGATTTGGCTTTCTCCACCAGCCCTCCACTGTTCTATGATTGATGTGTGCTTAATTTGCATATTTGAAGGATCCGGCGGTGGTCAGGCAAAGATCCAGTGGACATATCAAGGGGAGTTTTCAGTACCCACTTGAGATGAAGTTGACTGATCGGAAGCTTCTGCAAGAGCTTTAAGCATCATTACAACATCGGCAGTGTCATCCAGATAGTACTTTGCTTTGCTTGGCTTCTGCCCCACAGTGCATGCAAACACTGCATTATTAAACAATGTATTCTTTGCCATTGCACTGATTCCTTCAAACATGTCCTCATCAGATCTATCATCACCAATACACAGCACAAAATCTGCTTGCCTCCCATCCCCCGTCATTGAGGATAAAATCTTTTCTGCAACTATGCCCTTGCTGACTCCCTGCACAACATCCGAAGCAAATAGACACACTCTTGTCATGGAAAATCATAACAACCTTAGTACTCTGTAATGGCACTAATGGCTTTTTCTCTCTCCCAAAAAAAAGAGAGAGAGAAAAACCTCTGCTCTGGGACTAATGGCTTCTTGTTATCAGCACTACTTTCCTGATCTATAAAACCCAAATTTTGCTTTGGAACAACACTTGATAGATGTTTGGGTTGAGTCTACAACAGTAGCATACATTGCGATTTACGCATATACTGAATTGTAGTTGGTTATTGATTAGCGGACTCTAGATAGATGGAATATTGGCGGCTGATGATGATTATGAGTAGATGGTTATTGATTACCACGTGCATTTTGTTTGGGATGGTCTAGAAAATAGAGAAACTAGCTGACAGACTGTTTTTCCAAGTTATCTGCCTCAGATCAGTATTCATCATAATACGGCAAAGAACATGTAGAAAACAAGTCCAGTGATTTTGGATTAACAAATTTCATGCTACTCCATATGCAAGGGATTGGACAAAAATATACTGTCAATATATTCAAACAAACTTCCAATTTAAAGCACAACCCACTTGCAGTTCACGAGGCCACCATCCAGTCAAGGTACAAACTTGACACTGCCATAAATTAAGGCGCTTTTTAACAATAACCCAATTTGTCAGATCGATTGCCTCGTTCCTTTGCACTAAGAAAATATGAAGTAACCATGGGGCCAAGCCTTCATGAAAGATACAAGACAATGGAAGAAAGAATCAAATTTCAGAGTCGAGTCAACCAGAGGTGTTCTTTTGGTCCATGATCATCATCATCATAAGCCAGCATCCCATCTATCTGGAGCCGGATTTACGAGTTCTTTTTCTCCAATTGATCCCATCATAAACTATATAATCAGTTACTTTACAATATAATATGTTCTTGTTTATCCCTTCTCTCCATGGTTGCAAATGCTAGTCTTTCCTCCTAGTACCTTCGATCCGTAGCCTCTCCACTCTACGTATTGGGGCCATCTATGGTCTTCTATTAACATGATGAAACCATTTCAAACAAATTTCTTTCAATTCGTCGTCTATCGGGGCTATCTTTAAACTAGCCCTAATGTGTTCTTTCTAACGCTATCCTTTATGCTTAAACCACTCATTCAACATAGCATACGCATTTTCACTACCCTAACTTCGTCTATTTATCTTTTCTTCATTGCCCAACACTCGGCTCTATAGAGCATTGAAGGTCTAATAACTATTCTATAAAATTGTCCTAAGGGATACTCTATTACCACATAGGACCCCGCTACCTTGCCTACATTTTGCCCAACCACTCACCTATCCTATGCATTATATCTAGGTTGAAACATCCTTAAGATTCTACCGTAAAGCCCAAGTATATCTAAACTTATCACAATGTGCAACTAAATCATTTCCTATTTTTATCACGTTGCCCTCACTGTCATCTAACCCACTGAAGTTACATTCCATGTATTCTATTTTAGTTCTATGAACTTTTTAACTATTAGACTCCAATCCTCTCCTAAACAATTTTAGCCTTGCATTGAGTTGTTTCATTTCACCAATTAACATTATATCATCTACCAAAAGCATATACCATGGCACTGCATCTTAGATTCCTAATGCTAAGCCATCCATTCCTGATTAGCCCAAACGGGTATGGGCTTAAAATGGATCCTAGATGAAGTCCCACTCTAACAGGGAATTCCGCTATCTCTACAAATGGTTTAAACGTTAGTAGTACACCTTCATACATATCTTAAATAATCTCAATGTAATCTTTTGGGATGTATTTATTTCTCAAGGTTCTCCAAATTAGCTTCCTTAGTTGTGGAATGTAAATAACTGCCTATTAGCTGATACATGACCATGGAAGAGCAGTGAACTACAGAAAATATAATAGTACCACAGATTGGGTCAAGTCTTCATAAAGAATGCCAGACGATGGAGAAGTAGATCAAATTTATTCATTGTCAACCACCACAGACATTCTTTGCAGTTGTGGAATGTAAAATGAAGAAAAACTTCCACATTTTTCCACAAATAAGGAGTCACAGATGGGCTAGCCAAAGAGTTATTATCTTCTCCTTTTTCTATGTCTAATTTTGAAATATTTCATCAGAAAGGGAAATGAAGTAAACATGACATAATGTAAATATGAAGCATATAACGATGACAAAAGAGATACCTGAGGCTTCACTTCCACAATGAACTGACCACTCTTCACAGCAACAGGTTCATTTGCTAAAACACTCTCTAGATGATCTAACATCTCCTTTGCCTGGCTAGATCCAAAGCCTGGGTCAGCATCCCGATGGTGCCAAACCAATGCACTCTCCTTGGTTTCCATACAAGAACCATCGGTTGCTTCTGTATACAATTTCATCACAGGCTCAGCCATCTGTGTCCACCCAAAATCACTACTCTGGCCGCAGAATTCCCACTCTTGGTCCCTTGTCCACCTGAGCATGTCACATCATTAAAATAATTTCATTTCTATAATTCAAAAACTAGGTAAAACATACCGAAAGAAGTAGCCATGTTCAGCAGCAATTCCAAGCTTCTCACATGGAGAAAACCACTTGCCTAAGCTTTCCCTCCCTCTTCCGCTGACAATGAAAACAACATTCTTGGGATCAGCACAAAGGGTATTAAGGATAGAGATCACTTCTGGACCTGGGGTCTTGTTGATGGAGGTATGGGGCATTACAGTTCCATCATAGTCCAACAGAATGGCTCGGTGCTTGGCCCTCTCATATGCTGACACAACGTGATCAATGGACAACTTCCTGAAACTAGGATCTAGTGCCACAACCCTGAATCCAAAACTCAACCCAATTCCCCAACACCGTCTTCTAAAATGGTCTTTGCAGGTTCTCTCCATGTCCTGCAAGAAACTCCGAGACCAGTATGCCACATCATGAGTGCTAACATATCTGTAGTGCTTCTCATGCCGCAGCTGCTTCTCGGGCTCAGGCATTGAGATTGCCTCATTCATTGCTTCTGCTGTTGCGTCAACATTCCATGGATTGATCCTGATCGCTCCACTCAGTGATGGAGAACACCCAATGAACTCTGAAACCACCAACATGCTCTTTTTCGACCTGCTGGGATCAGAAACAGTTTCTGAGCCAGAGATACCCTGCCTGCACACTATATACTCATATGGAGTAAGGTTCATTCCATCCCTCACAGCTGTAACAACAACACATTCAGCAATGCTGTAGAAAGCTATCCTTTCACCGATTGAAACAGGTCGATCAATGAAAACGACAGGTTCATAACCAGGTTGACCGAATTCTTCATTGATCCTCTTGCAAGTTTCCTTTATTTCAGCCTGTATTACCTCAAGATCTCTCCCTCTGCCCCTTGCAGGGTTCACAATTTGAACCAACACAGCCCGGCCTTGCCATTTAGGATGTTGCTTGAGCATCTGTTCCATTCCCAGCAGCTTCAAATTAATCCCTTTGAATATATCCATATCATCAACACCAAGCAGAACTGTCTTCCCTTCAAACTGCTGTTTAAGCTCCCCGACTCTCCACTCCTTATCTGCAAGACTCAGCACTGATTCAAGCTGGCCCATGTGGATCCCAACCGGCATGATCTTAATACCCACAGTCCTTCCATAATATTCCAACCCAATATAACCCCGCTTCGACTGATACTCAAGGCCCAACATCCGACTGCAGCAAGAAAGAAAATGCCGTGCATAATCAAAGGTGTGGAAACCGATCAGGTCTGAATTCAGAAGTGCCTTTAGGATCTCTTCCCTAACAGGAAGAGTGCGATAAATCTCAGATGAAGGGAATGGACTGTGCAGAAAGAACCCCATCCGTAACCGGTTGAAGCGCCTTCTCAAAAAGGTTGGCAAAACCATCAGATGATAGTCGTGGATCCAGACATAGTCATCTTCAGGGTTGATGACCTCCATCACTACTTGGGAGAAGATCTTGTTTGCAGCAACATAGGCCTCCCACAAGGACCGATCAAACCGGCTGCCGTGTTCAGCTGAGAATGGAAGCATGTAATGGAACAGTGGCCACAGGTGCTGCTTGCAGAAACCATGGTAGAATTTGGACAGGATGTCAGGCGGCAGGAACGCCGGAACACACTTAAATCTCTCCAATAGAGTCTGTGAGACATCATCCTGTTCGCTGACATCAACATCAACCCTCAAACATCCTACATAGATAACCTCCATATCTTCAGGCAATCCATCTTTCGACTGCAAGAGTAGAGAATCATCATCCCAACTGAAACTCCATCCCTTGTTATCAGGCCGCCTCTTTGCTTTCACAGGGAGCTGGTTTGCCACAATGATCATCCGATCTTGAGCAATGGATGATGGGGCATCGGATGCCACGCTGTTGGCCTGATCATCATCCAGCTCTGAGATAATTCCAGGGACAGTCATCACACGCGGGAGGCGTGGCTTCCCGACACGACCCATGGCAGGGAAATTCCCTGATGCTAGATCCAAGAGGTTGGTGTATGACCTGGACAACATCTTCCTATCTTTTTCTCTACCTCCAAAGCTTAAATGGTCTCAACACATTTTCAGATTGGTCTATGATTGCACAAGATCTAATCTTTTTGTAAATTACACTGTTCATAGGATAAGAAATGAAAAAATCAATTGCCAACACAAACATCTAAACAATTAATGCAACAGATAAAGAACAGATTCAAGACAAACAGATATTCTGACAAAAACCCAATTCAATAGAACAACAAAAAAGGAAAAAAAAAATATCCATCAAATATCCTCTGCAAGATCTATATTAAATATCAAAAATCAAGATAAACAGTTCTGAGAAACAACCAATTTACGGAAACACCAAAAAGGCAAGGGAAAAAAAAACTGAGACAAATCCCTTCTGCAATGATCTAATACTTCTCAGGGCTATGATAATATTTAATGTTCCAAACAGTCGAAATAAATGCAAGAATCTAACAAAACAAACTGTTCTTAGAGTTTTTATTTAAGGAAAACCCAATTGAAAAAACGACATGTATTGATATGTATTGCAAATGTAACAGAGAAATAACCAAAAAAAGGAGAGAAAAATGGATAGGAAACGTAACTTACATGGATATGTCTTGATGTGTGGAAAATCAAGAAGAAGGGAAAATCTCGCTCTTTTCTCCTGTTTTCCTTGTTTTATTTTTTCTCCTTTTTCCTTTGGAAGAGGAGAAGAAATGGAAAAAGGGTAGGGTTCGGTGATTTGGTCTTCTCTCTGGGAAGAAAATGAAAAGAAAGGAGAGAGAAAGGGGTTTTGAATGAATGAATATTGAGACGTTTATTATTTAATATTTTATTATATTTTATTATTGAAATGCAATACATATTACACACATACAATAAAATAAGAGAAGATAGAAGAAAGAAAAAATGACTTATGAGAGAGGAAATGGATGTTTCGAAGAAAAGCGGAAATTGAAATAGATTTCGAAGAAAAGAGAGGAAAAGTGGGGAAAAAGGGGAAATTGGGTGGATAGAGAGAGAAGAGAAAAGAGGATAAGGTCGGCCAGCCGACTGTCTTTGCATTGCCAACTGGCGCCACGCAGTCATCAATCACGTGTTAAACACGCCCCGTCTCTCCTACCGAGGCACCTTGCCAGGTGGCCAGTCAACCCCTTTCTCCAACTCTTCTGGTAGTGGGGCCCGCAGTTGAAAGTCCGCATCACCGTTTGATGTTATGATATGTGATGATCGAGTGGGCCCACATTGATGATTATACGATAGGTAAAACCATGTTTTTGTCGGGACTCATTTTCACGAAAAATTCTAAAAATTTATATATAAAAATAATTTCCAATTCCTCTTAAAATTTATCGTGATAAAGGATAAAATAATTTTAGTACGATCTTTTTAAATATTACCGTATTTATAAGAAAGATAAGATTAAAGAAACAATAATATCGGTATCTTAAAAATATAATAGTGTTTCAACGGTAGAGTACAATGTTGTTTAAACTTTAATTCATGGTCATGAAAAATAAATTATATGTATTCATCTTTATTTATTTCTATTAAATAAATAAAGCGGCAGATGATAAGGCACTTTATTTCATTGTATATTTTCATTTATTTAAATCAAATAATTATATATGTTTAACAAGATTAATTTTTAAACCCTTAAATTAGTAAGTATTCCTTTGCTTTTCTAGAGTTAATTAGACACCATCATATTGTTAAATATTCAAATTGATTTACAAGAAGGAAATTGATTCAGACATCAGTGTTTTTCTTACAAGTTACAATAAATTAGTTTTTTATTTTGTTCCTATACTTTAAATTAGCCTTTCAATTTATCTCAATAAAATGAAAAGTTAAGAAGAGTGAAATCATTTAACACGAGATAGTTCCTAGTGTTACTAGAGGCATCCGTTCTAAATCAATTTCTTTACAAAAGTCTCATGATTTAGTTTTATTAAATTAGTTTGATCGTTATTCACGTTTGACATATGATATGGTTGATAGTTCCAATTATGATAAAGTTTATATATTCAATATTGAGTAGCTCAATTAGTTACTTTCTGCTTTAAGAAATTAAAAGTCGCTAGATGGAATCCCAATATTTTAAATAAAAACTGAAATGAATCACCTGAAAAAAAGCAAATAGTTTATCTTCAATTATAATTTTATATTGGAGTAACATAAGCTCACGAAAAAGAACTATTTAATTTGAAACAGTCTATTAAGGTTTCATAAGCGTCACCGTTAATTTTTTAATCTCACTACACATTAGTAGATGAGCTGTGTATAAAAAAAGTATAGATAGATATTAGATAAATTTCGCCATATTGTACCATCTTATTCTTCTTATCTAGTATAATTTTAATTTAACTGATTGCTTTCTGTTTTAGGAAATAAAAGTTTATACGTTCAAATCCCCATGGTCTAATCTTGGTGTACTCTGGGGATAGTGGGATCACCCATGGGGCTTTTGCATTGGGTATCCTGAAGTTTCCCACACGTAAATTCAAAAAAAAAAATATTATTTTTTCTTCTCTCAAAATGTTATAAATAGTGTTTGCAGGAGCTGTTAATTTTTTTAATATTCTATTTTCTTCAAAAATGTTATTTTCCACTTTTGCTATGTTTTTCTCATAGTTGTAAAGTGATAAATCACTTTTATCATTTAATATTAATCATAACAAATTAGTATGTTTTTATTAGATTGTGTTAAATCACCGATTCTAAGTGTTTTAAACTTTTCTCCTATGTGGTAAATATGAAAAAAAAAGAAGGAAATCTCTTACATTGAGAAATATAAAAATTAAAAACAATTAAAAATAAATGAAATTTATTTAATTATTTTTATAATAAAAATTAAAATATTACGAACATAAAAAAATAAATAAAAAAGTGTGAAATATTTTGGATTTCTTAATTCAGGACTTAAAAAACGTGGGATTTCAAGAAGAAAACTATTTTTTAAATAAAAAAAAGAATGTAGTTTTTTAAGAAAATTGTTAAGTTCAAATATATAAATTTAATAAATGAATTAAAAAATAATGAATTGTTTAGACAAATTCAGGATAGGTCCCACATCAATGCCTACCGGATAAGTTGAAGAAGGTGACTTTACGTGACATCAGCAGTGACGCGCAAGTTTCAGGGGTATTTTATCCTTAAAACCTGTCAAACGCTCCTTTCCACGAGAGTTTATCCTAAAGCGTTCCTTTAAATAGATATGATTAGATTTTATTATATAATTATTTTTTAACTTAGAATTTTGAAAATTAAATAATATATTTATAAAAATTTAAAATGTTATAATTACGTGATTAGAATGTTTGATTGGTGATTTTTTTTTATAAAATTTGTATCTATGTATTATCTTTTCACCAAATAAAAGTATAAAATTATATAAATTCACAAATTAATTCAATAAATAATTTTATTGTAATCTTTGTGAGACTAACTCTTTTCACTTAGTAGCTAATAGTGGTATTCTATTTAAAATATTTTTAAAAAATTATGATGATATAATTAAAAACATCATCTAATCATTATAAACTGTGTAATAAATGATAAAGAATCAACTCAAATAATAAATTTTTATATATTTTCAAATTATGAAGCATAATAATAAATTTGACCTATCTTAATTTAAATTTTAAGAAACAATCTCCCTAAATAGGAGATTATATGAATTAAGTTGAGTTTACTTAATAAGATTTTGAATTGAATAAATAAATAAATTTTATCAATTTATTTTTCCAAATAGATTTTAAGCTGAATTTAAGTTTGACTTTTAAAATATAATTTAAAATATTCACCGAAATGCCGATCACTATGAAAATATTAATATAAAAATACTAATTCTTTTATATCAAATGCGACTACAATGAAAATTTTGAGTCTGAAACTTATTTTATCTAATTATCTCTTTATTTAAAAGCAACATTAGCAGGTGTGGAACCCTAGCACTCTAGAAGCGAGAAGTTGTTCCAAGCACGTGCCAACTTGGTGCGCATGTAAGGAACTTGGACCGCATATCTCCACGATGTGGGATCCACACCTTCTTTGATTTTCATTGTGTGAGCCAGTTTGGTATTGGATCCATTACACGCGTGAATTTTTTATAATTTTTAATATATTTTTTTCCTGTCTTTCTCAAGTGTGGAGATTTGAAATGATTTTGACTGACCTTATTATCCTCAACTTCTATAATTAGGACATGCATGTCCTCACGTTCTTCAGCCTATAGCTTTCCAAGCATTTTGTTGGTGCAGAATACCGAGGGTAAAATAGTAATTTCGTATGGGATTTTGAAATCCCATGTCTTATGGTAGAAAATACCCATGTCTATATGTCTACCCACAAATCTTGACCCGGATTTTCTGTTTTACCTTAATTTTGTAATTACATGCAGAGTCCATATGAGATGATTAGATTGTTCATTAAAAATCACCTCAAAATAATTAGCATTTCAATTCCATAGCAATTGCATGGCATTATGTGAGAAGTGATGGATATCTTTGTCATTAAGGGTTTCAAAATGTATATTTATTGTTTAATCATAAAAGCAAGTAGATTATTTTACAGTTGTTTAGATTTGGTTTTTGTATGTGGGGCTTCTGTATGAAGGTTATTGTTTGAATAAGGTGGTGTAAGAAATCAACTTGATTAGATTAGCAAAACTTAGTTTTCAAGGTTTTAAAGATCAGTACCAGCTTTGAAATCTCAGAGGCCCTAAGAGCAGTATATTGGTGGAGGTCCTAGGCCTTGAGAGCAGTGCAAGTGAGAGCCTTAAAACCCATTTGTCACATTGGAGGCCCTAGGCGGTAGCTTAGTTGACCTAAAGCGAGAACCAGCTTTGTCAAAGACTCAAAGAAATAATTTCATGGAGTCCGATCACAATGGTCCAATTAACTCCAAATAAAGTTAAATTGAATAAGGTTTCAATTCAAGAGAGACAGAGTGAGTGCAGGGGCCGAAAATTCAGCAGATTCTCTCCTCATTTTTTTTTTGAAAATCTAGGTGATTTTTTTTTAAAAAAAAATCATTCTAAAAAATAAAAAGGCTGTTTAATATATATATATATATATATATATATATATATATATATATATATATATATATATATATATATATATATATATATAAATATATATATATATCGGCCGATATCTAAGCCGATATTCTCCCGTATCGGCCGAGGTATCGACCGGGCCCACCCAGATATTTATTTATTTTTTAAATAAAAAATAAAAATCTGCCGTATTGGCCGATTTTTTTAATCTCTGGCTTATCGGCCGAAATATCTACGTCGTATAAATCCTGAAATATGCGTATCGGCCGAGATTTCGACCCCTGAGTGGGTGTAAAGGAAGAAACGGTATAATTGTGCCAAAATGAATCGTACAAGATTGGCACCACATGAAAGTTATATGTAATTAGTTTAATCTAACTTTTATGTAGTGTTTGATTATTCATTTGATTTTTTTTTAATTGACTATTTTTTTTTCGAATCATGTTAAATTATAAGTATGAGTTGGTCTGACAAATCTATATTTAAAAAGGGAATATGAAACATTAATATTAGTTTTCTTATAAAAGTCTCGAGTAATGAATAAGGATGACAATTTCTATTTGAGTTGCTAACTTGACCTGTCTCAACCAATCAAAAATTCACATTTGGATAATGCATGTATTGGAAAATTTTAATTAACTTGACCCATATTTGAATTAAGGGGTCACATATCCAAATTCGATCCAACCCAAACTAAAAGCACCATTTAAGCACTCTGTTTTTTTCATCCATTGATTTTTGTCCATATATCCCACATTACGTTCAAAAATCTTAATTCTTAACATGTAGCCTTCATTTTCAATAGCACAAAAATCCCATAAGAAAGTAAAGTTTTTATCTTTTATTTTTTATTATAAATGATTTTTTATATATTTTTTTTCACAAATTTAATGTTATAGAAATTTAAGTTGTGTTAGTTATTAAAATTGAGTCGAGTCAGATTGAATTATACAAAATATTTATTATTATCTATAATCTACTTGACCCAACCCAACGTAGTCATGGTTCTTTTTACGGTGGCAAGCCAGGTGAGGCAACGTAGCCTGTGGATCGAATTGTCCGAAGCGAAAGTTAAGTCAAATATGGTTTAACTTAGGTTTAACAATGGTCAAACTTAGTTAAACTCAACATATCAACATGACATCTTAATAACAAATAAATTTAAAATAAATTAATAATTTTTAAATAACTATAAAATATAAAATATCAAGTACAAAACACATAAAATATATAAAGTTAATAATCACACTTTCATTAAAAATATATAGTTCATAATAATTATAATTAAAAATAAAAAATAGTCCAACAATTCAATATATTAAGTCCTAAACTTTTTGCCGTTTATTAAGGGTCAACTATTCCAACTCTTTTGAACTATAAATTATTAAAAAAAATTAAGCGCTTACAATTTAAAAATGATTTTAAAATAATTTAACTGCATTCATAAAATGATTTTAAAAAGAATGAGCTGGCTGAAAAAGTAGGTGAGAAGTGGTGAAGGGGTGATATGGCAAAAGGCTCATGTTGGTCATTGGGTTTGGAAGTCTTATTTATTATTTTATGGGTAAGATGTGGATGTGAATTAGTCTGTTTAAAAAAAAGTAGACAAGTAGGTGCACTTGACATGGACATACACTTTTTGGTAAGAAGGACGGCTTGCACGTGTGAAACACACCTAATTGCATTAAGATATTTCTTGTGTCAATTTAGGATTTTTCTTTTTTTTAAAAAATCGGAAAGAAACTTCTGACTCACCAATTTATATCTTGTTCATAACCCTCTTAAAATTCAGAAGTACCATAGATACTCAGCACTTACACACACTCAGAAAATCTGTCTCTACACATCCGAAATCTGATTTTCGGGTGAAATTATGATTTTACCCCCATGTTTCCATTCATTCGAATGAATGCCCAGTTCATTTTGGCATTCATTCAAATGAATCATTCATTCGAATGAATCCTCAAGTGTATTTTCAATTCATTCGAATGAATGGGCTGAACAGTAATACGAAATACTGCTCAGCCCAATTCATTCGAATGAATGGATGATTCATTCGAATGAATAGTAAAAAAATGGCCACCATTCCTTCTATTCATTCGAATGAAACGATCATTCATTCGAATGAGTGGAACGTTGATTCGTTCCGTTGATTCCTTCATTCGAATGATTCGAATGAACCTTCAGTTCAGATTACATAATATTTTTTTTAAAAAAATTTTAAACTTATTTTTTAAGTATTGTGTATTTTTAAAAAATTTCAAATTGAATATCCAGACTAATTACGATAAATTTTTTTTAATTTAAATTTCAACTTTTTATAATTTTTCGATATCTAATACAACTCATGAGAATATCTAAACTTTTCAATTTAGACATCATCTCTTCTTTTTTTTTGTCACATGATTGGCAAGGAATATATAATCTTATATACAATAGTGGCGATGAGTTGGGTATTGTGGTGGGCCCCAGAACCTTGTCAACAAGTAGTGGACAATGGTCATTATTTTCCTATCACCAAAAAAATAATACAATAGTTATTGGTTATTATAAGAAAGTTGAAATTCCTTGTGTGACTTGGGTTTGTCCCATAAAACTATGACTGGAGCTTGATTTTATGAGCATTTTGAAATAATGAATATTCAAATTATTTTTTAAAATAAAAAAGGATTTAAATATTGGATTAAATCTTTAATTTTTTTTGAATTTATGTGTGGGAACTATGGAAACCCAACGTAAAACCCCCACGGGTGATATCCATTACCCTTAGAGTACACCAAGTTAAGCCATGGAAGCTCGAACTTGATACCTCTCACTTTAAAAAATGGGAGGTTAACCAGTTGATCTATACTCATGTGGGCAAAAAATTAATAAGAATGAAGTGAAAATGGTAGAGTCCTAATTAGTAATGTGCAATAGCACTTTATTAATATCAACCAAACTTGAATCATATTAATTGAGTTAATAATGAACTTAGCTGATTTTTAAAAAACTTTGTGCAGGATGCATCAATGATCCTAACTCTTTGTCTTTAGTTTTGTCTCTGAAAATTAATGTCTCTCAGGAGGGATTCAGATGTTATAAATGTGGAAAATTTCTCATGTTTTAGCTTTCACTTTAGAGACAAAATCAAGAAAAATGGTAAAAAAATAGAAATAATACTTCATGGCCAGTTGTTTTGAAGATTACTCTCCATCCATCAAAGGTCCAATCCACACTCTTGGGTTTGGATTTCAAAATTTGTGAAGTGCTCACATGTATAAAAAAATAAAGAAAATGGCATATTTTGTTAGAAAATATCTTGTCTTACCTAATTCCATGAACTCATAAAGTTTTGTGTTTTGCCATTCAAGAGCATATTCTAAAAGCTCACAACCACTGAGTTATGCCACGGATACGTCCAACGAGATATGCCATCAAATGGTTAAGGCGTTGTGCATAATTAGATTCATTTTATAAGTGATAATATGGATGTGAAGTATATAAAGTTTTAATATCAATTGATAATTTAAGCCATATAATCTTACCTTTTAAATTTTGATGAATATAATTATTGATTTTAAAAATTTAAAATCAAGAGAGAGAATGATTAGATGAGGGGTTTAAAATTTGGGATCGACCGATATTTTTCTCTCTCTTCTTTTTTTTTTTAAAAAAAGTCCGATATCGTATTAGCTGATATTTAGACCCCTGAATTAGATAGAGGTAAAGCTTCGTACATAATCTACTCATGTAGTTCTCTTCTTTTTTATCACACTCCTGTTATGTAGCCCCAAGCCCCATTAAATAATGTGTCTCGAAAACTTTTCACAGAATCTTTCATAGGATAAAAGAAAGCATATCCTAAAGTTCTCTAAATCAATCAGAGGATAAAATATCTCTATCTTTGTCTGAATGGAATACTCAAAGAAATTTCTAGACCCATTATCCCCAAAAGATTTATTACTTCTTTAAATTAATATGAGAAGGTGTGTAGTTTAGTTTGGTATTGCTTCCACCAATGGATGTCATAAGACACAAATATGTTTGTTACTTTAAGGGAAAGCTACTAGTGTTTAAATTCATTACTATTTCTTCTGTCATTATCATTGACTAGTCTAAATTTTAAAATCGCACTGCAAATTTGCAATCAAATTTATCCTAAGTTACACTCCCATATCCAAATTTCTGTTTATCTTATTTCAATATAAACATCTAGATTTAAAATTTTAAAAAAAAAATAGAATCTTTTTTTGAATTTACATGTAGGAAACTGTGAGATACCCAATGAAAAACCTCCATAGGTGAGCCCACTACCTCTAGGGCACACCAAAGTTACGCCATGGGGGTTAAAACTCGCAACCTCCTACTTCCTGAACAGGAGACAACCAATTGAACTACACCTATGTGGGTAAGAAAATTTTTTTATCCTAAATTACACTCCCATATCCAAATTTCTGTTTAGCTTATTTCAATATAAACATCTAGGTTTAAAATTTCAAAAAAGAAAATAGAATTATTTTTTGAATTTACATGTAGGAAACTGTGGGATATCTAGTGTAAAATCCCCATGGGTGAACCCACTACCCTTAGAGCACATCAAGATTAGGCCATGGGGGCTAGAACTCTCAACCTCCTGATTCTTAAGGCGGGAGACAACCAATTGAACTACACTCACACTCACGTAAGTAAGAAAAAAAAAATTATCCTAAATTACATTCCCATATCCAAATTTCTGCTTAAGCTTATCTCAATATATACATCTAGGTTTAAAACCCTACTTAGTATTAAAAAGAAATAGTTATTCAGATTTCAGACACAAATATTTAGTGATATCCAACTTTTTAGTGATATCCAACTTTGAAGTGAGAAGTTGTAAAGAGTAAGTCAGTTTTAATAGTATATTTGTCTGGAGTGGAGTCTAGGCTTTTTTGAGTCAGACTCAACTTAAAATTTGTTCCAACTTTTGAAAAGTTTGAGACTACAGCTTGGGCCCAAGCTTGAAAAGCTCAACTTTACTACTTTTAGAGCCGAGTCAAGGTGGGAATCCGTGTCTAAGTCTTGTAGAACACTATTAGTGGGCCTTAAAGAGGTCTCCTGGACTGGCTGGACTGGACTGGGCCTAAATCTATTAGTGTTTGTGGGTCTTTATTTAGGGCAGAATCCAGCATGTAATATTATATGGCCCTGTTTGTTAGCTCGGAGTTCTTAACAGGATTGAATATATACAGAATCCATGGTCATACATAATTAGCAAACAATAAATTTCTTGAAGTCTAAAAAATCTGATTCGAAAAGGAAAAAATCTGGGCTGCCCAACAAGTCCTGGAATTTAGTGTGTGGTCCAGATTCGTCAATTTTAAGAAGTGGGCCGGGCAAGGAAGTCATCTGATCCATTACTAGAAAGGCCCAGTCCTTCCGTTTATGTATGATTAAAGGCCCAACTAGTGTCATCAGTCAGCAACAGATTTCTGTCGAAATACAAGATTTCTGTTGAAATTGTACTATAAAATTTATTTATCTTACAAAATTCAAACTATTGGACCTTCAATTGGATGGGAACTGTTGGTTAGCATTTTGGACGAGGTATCTGGCCCCATTTACATCTATCGAGTCATGGCTAGATGCTGATGGTTGTAGCAATGACAATGGGCCTGCCTAAGGAGTCAGGCTGGGCTAGGGCTAGAACAAAGTATGATTTATGGGATGGGATCATTTCCTTTGAATGCATCAAACATTTCCATTTTTTTGGGTAAATTTTGCTGGACTGACAGGCCTAAGACTTCAAATATGACCTCGGGCTAACTGGGCCAGAGCATTCTGGTCCCAGAAACTTGCTAATTTCTAGGTCCATAAGTAATGTATGAGTGATGGCCCTTCTACATGAGGCCCTTTATATGATAGGTTTCTAATTTGTAAAGGTTCAAGTGGCAACTATGCCATGGAGGTTTGCTATAGTCTTTTATAGCACCACAACCAACCTTTGGTGGCTAAAGGATCTGAAACCCAGATCTGTTTTGGTCTGATTGGTTCTCAGGCCAGGCTAGGAAAAGGTTGACCCACTCTGTTCAAGCCCATATTTAATCGTTCATTATCAATGTGATTGAATGATCCATTCAAATAAATTGTGTCTCAATTTCAAATAGATGGAATATAAGCCTTGTGTTTAGACTTTACAACATTTCTAGTGTGCCCGTGGATCTTTTTAAATATGGCCCATCAGATGAATTGTGTGGATCATCTGAATGTGGCCCATCACAGATATACAATTGATTGATAGAGACGAATTCAAATTTGAAACGAGATCACTTTAGTTTTGACAGGTTGGCGATATTTTGATCTGTCTGATACATATACTATAATTTATACCATAAGCTATAGAAATGCTTTCACTTGGCATGTGGGCCTCAGTTGGGTGGGTCCCAATATATGAGATTGGGTTCATTTGAAAAATTATGATTTTCATGAGTCTAAAAGTAGATGGTCAAAATGCGATTAGTTTTTGGATTAATTTCAACTCGAACAGGATTAAGATGAAACACATTCAAATTTGATAGAGATCTCTCCCCTTTAGGCTTTGTCTCATTGTGTATCTCGTAATCATTCAATTTCATCAGAATTAGCTCCTCGTCCTCCTCCTCTAGCGAACGTCGTTGGTCCTTCGTTCATAGTGGTAAAATTTACAAGTAATCTATATTGTGCGTAATATTGGTACTCAAAAGCGAAAATAAACCTATCAAAACATTGAAAAAAAAACGTGATGAATTCATTAGAGAAACCATTTCCAATCTTCATCATTTGCTTTCATTTATTTATTTTTTCTTCAAGATGCTAATGGGTTTGTTTACGTAGGATTTAGATTCATTTTCAAGCAACACTTTAGCTTAAAAATGAAGAAATATTCCCTAATGAGGGAGAGTGAGGATCACTTGTGGCATTTTGAACATATGAAATGCATGTGATACATGAATATTGATAGGGATATTAAGATTTTTCGTCTTTTAATATACGTGTCTCTAATGTGCAAAATTTTCATTGTTCCTATAATCAGCTATGATAAATTGTTGGTTGAAAAAGAAGTAATCACAATCATACTTTTCATTTTTTTTTTTACGATAGAGAATCTTAAAATCCCCACAAACCATGAACATCGAGTGATTAAAATATTCAAACTTCAGACCTTTACTTCCTGAATTAAAGTGTTTGCTAGTTAGCTGCTTGATGCGAAGTCTAAACTTTCATTTATAACCCTAAATCAAATTTATAAAAGCTTTACATTAAGTTAACTTTTAATACTTTAGCTCCATCATTAGTTACAGCTAATCATGTGGGCCTCACAAGCCTGCGACGATCATGTTATTTCAAATATCTTTAAAACAAACTAAAAAATTCAAATATATCACCCACATAGATTTAGTTCAACTGGTTGCCTCTCGTTTCAGGAAGTGGGTGATTGTAAGTTCGAACTTCGATGACGTAACGTTGGTGTGCCCTAGGGGTAGTGGGCTCACCTGTGGGCGTTTTACGCTGGGTAACCCGCCGTTTCCCATACGTAAATTAAAAAAAAAAAAAAGAGAGAAATTATGAGTTGAGAATTAATTTACTGTGAGTCATGTGACTTGTCAAAAGTTTTATCAATGATGAAAGATTTTATAACCTTTAAAATCATATTGAAATGATTTATTCAAGTTGGTGTTCATCATCCGTAACAAGACAATATTTACTCTTCTAAACCAACTCATCCTAGTAATCCAAAATGAACTTCGCAATAGTAATTTTCCATTTAAATTACAACAATGTTTATCAAATTAAGGATGAATCAAAGCTTTAACATGAGAATTCTTGAATTAGACAAAAAAAATTTACTTTTAGGTTCACAAGGTTACTGTGGCATGAGAAATCTTGAATTAGACAAAAAAAATTTACTTTTAAGTTCACAAGGTTACTGTGGCATGCCATGAGGCACAAGGTACATTCTCTTCGACGGTGAGAGGGTCGGCTGGTATAACCTTTGATGAATTTGAGATATGGTGGGGCCCATACCAATCACTTCTAATTTGATCTGTGATTATCTACTAAGCCTACTTAAAAAAAATTAAATTCTTCAAACCCTAGTTTTTAGGAGTGGAATTCAACGTCAAGATGAGGATAGGCATCGATCCTTCCTTTGTCAAACTGATTTTTATTCAGTTTAAAAGTTCTAGTATTTTTAGAGGATATATTTTAGAGTAAATTATATTATATAATTAAAAAATTAAGCAGATGAATACATTATTATAGAGATGATATAATTAAAAATTACATAGATGAATATATTATTATAGAGACTAATAAACTATATAAAATAAAATTAATTTATTGAATTATTTTAATCTTGCGTTTCTATGATAGAGTAAAATAGAAGGCCCAAACACGAGCCCAGTACTGATCCTATGTCAAGCCAATTTTTCATAGCTGAATAGCCCCACTCAACATGACCCATTTTGAACTCTACTCAAATGTTATTTCTTGACATTGTTAAGTAATATATATATTTTTTAAAATTTACGTGTGGAAAATATGGGTAAAAAAAAATGCTTATACCAAGATATTGGTGTCTCGGCCGATATCTCAGTATTTCGAATTTCGGTTGATCAGTCGATATCTTTTTCTCTCTCTCTTATTTTTTTTTTTGGAAAAAAAATCTGTGGTTTAAAATCGTATTGGCCGATATGTTGCATGTACGAATGATGCGTATTTGCTGAGATTTGTACCCCCAGTGGGAAATTGCGATAACCAATGTAAAACCTCCGTGAGTGATATCCAATGCTCTTAAGGCACACCAGAGGAGGCCATAGGAGCTCAAATCTGACATCTTCCGTTTTCTGAGACAAGAGATTATCAATTGAACTACACCTTATAATTAACTAAATTTCACTTTGATGAAATTTGAGCTGACCCGATATGACCCATTGTCAATCTACTCAAATTATTTCCCATTAGCATGAGGATGAGAGTGGGTGGCTGTAAATTGATTGATGGACTACCATACTTTGCATTTTCCAGGAGCCCAAGACACTTGACCAGAAAAATTAGGGCTATCCATGTTCAGTGTATGCAGCCTACTCATTTCAGTTGGCATGACTCACCCATGCACGTCTCCAAACGGGCAAAGTCAAATATTCTTCTGCCGCTTCTTCTTCTTCTTCTTCTTCCATATACCCATTGACAGCGACTTGACAGAATTTCAAATGTACATGCTCTCTTCTCTACCGTACACGCGGCAGAGTGTATTAGCTTCGTCCACACATCACAAGAATTGGACAATCTAACTGTCCAGTTGGTGAAGGGTCGCCAATTCTGACTTTACCCACCTTATAAAATCTAAAAATCACTCAACGAACGCTTGTTTATGTCTGATACGAGAGTATATAATATAATATAATGTGTGACATTCTAATATTTTAATAATTAATTTTTAAAATATACTGTTTTATATGAATTTTAAAATTATCTTGAATTACTTGTTCTATTATTTTATTTTTACGTTATATTTACTTTATTTTTAAGAAATAATTTTTTTTTGAAATAAAATAAATATTTTGAGAGATTAATAATTTTATACACGAATAAAAAAATAATCAAATATAAAAAGACCCAATCTACTTAGGGTAAAGCCCCCCTTGAGAAGAAGGAATTGAGATAAGAAAGTTGATAGAGATTGGATGCTTAGGACCAAGAAAAGTGTCATCTCACTAATTTCATGGAAGTTGGGACATGTTACAATCTAAAGAAATTGCCATCAGTCCTTTTTATATGGACCAATTTTCTTCATTCTGCAACTTCTTGGATCCTCACTTTTTCTTTTTTCTTTATTCTAAAATATAAAGTTCCTTTATTTGTCACCCAAGTACCGAAGAAACTTTCTAAGTGGGGCATGGCATGGGCCCACTATAAAAGCCCAAAATTGCCCTCATCACCTGTTTGGGCCCCACTAAAATAGCTTATTTCCTTTGGAGTGTCTTAACTTTAATCTTTAGTGGGTTTGCCTCTAACATCAGACCTGAATTCATTGGAAAATTGGGGGCACTGTCAAAGTTCTCCCTCTATATAAAATTGGTGCCACATTCAATTGTCCACAATACTCTTTTTGAAGTCCCCATGGCCGGCATCTCTCCTGCGCGAGCATGCATCTTCAACGTAAACATGCTACTGATTTTCATGGCAGTCGGTGCCGCTGCGGCAAGGATGAGTCCGGCGACAATGCCAACTCCGACAAATGAAGCCTTGACTAGACCCATATTGCACCAAAAGCCTATTTCGCACTCAGTTTTCCATGTGCTAGCTAAGGGCTCGATCCCGCCTTCCGGGCCGAGCCGCCGAGGCCACCGTTCGCCTGTTTTGACAAGGCATCTCCTGCGAGAAACCTCAGCGTTTGATCAAGATTTCAGACAGTTACAGTCATCTCCAAGCCCCGGCGCGGGCCATTGATCTCCTTCTTTTTTTTGTTTTGTTTTCTCTAATATGTACATGAATATATTTATATTGATTGCCATTTTCCTTTGAAGGAAGAGATCTTTTTCTATTACTGTATGCAACTTTTTTTTTTTTGATATGGAGAATTAGATGTATGTAATAGAAACTGGTAAGGAAAAAAATATGAAAGAATTATGCGAGAAATGATTTGTGATTGGATTTAATCATTTTTATGGTGGAATTTGGTGTTTGGTGTAAATTATAGTTTAAAAAGTCATAAAGTCTTTTATAATTTAAGTTGACTGTACTTGGGTTAATAAAATTTTAAGTTATGAAACAATATACTGTTTCAAATTCTTCTTAATCAAAGTTGAAAAAGCTCGATACTATCACAGTCATAAATGGTTAAATGATTTGGTGTGAAAATTGATAATACACGTGTATTATTAATAAATATGTATTATTTAACTTCAAGGATTGACCCGACATGAAAGATTTCTAACTCATAAACTATGGTCTTGAGTCTGATTTACATCTTATTTCAATAATATCACTTTATGTTGACTTAATCGAAATTTACACTTGAAATTTGTCACGAACAGAGATACCAGGTTATAAAACAAAATTAATAATACACGTGTAAGAATCAAATCAATAGGGTACCAAAGCAAAGTGAGTGGTGTCCAATCAATCATCTTCTTTTAAAGGTTAGCAAAAGTGTCATTCAAGCCCCGATCCCATAAAATCAAGCAATTGCAAACATTATTTGGACTGTGACCTACCTGACGATGACCCATTAATGGAAGATGAGATTGGATGGGAAAGTGAGAGATTTGTTTTAGTAGAAAACTAGAATTTTCTCCATTTATAAAAATATCTACAGTTATTAAATTTAGATGGGTTATAAAGGCACTCAAATTTTCTATCTTTACATATCTATTTTTAATTTTTTTGGTGAAATTACTATTCTACTCATGCGTTTTAATTCATTCGAATGAACTGTCAGTTCATTTTCAATTCGTTCAGATGAATACAGTCATCCAAACAAATATCTCAATTTGTTTTAGTTCATTCGTTCGAATAAATAATTTGGTTCATTAGAGTGAATGACATCTCATTCGAACGAATGGACATATATATGTCAATCTTTCACAAAGTTCGACTCATTCATTTGAATGAACTAAACTGTTCGAATGAATGAACATTTGTTCCAAGGAATGAAAATTACATTAAGATATTCATTCGGATGAGTATATTCATTCGAACGAACTGAGCATGAACTGAAAGTTCCTTCGAATGAATTTATACGGAGAGTTAGAATGGTAAGTTCATCCAAAAAATAAAAAACAAGTGTATAGAGGCAGAAAATCCGACTGTTTATATGGCTGGCCTAAATCTAATAGTCTTCTTTAGAATGAGATAGTCCCTTTCATTGTCAAGCAAAAAGGTTTGGAAAAGACATAAAAGATGTTGGGTTATTTATTTATTAGTAGAATTATAATTCTTTTGTCGTTATTTCTCCTTTAACATATTAAAATAACTCTAATAAATCCTAGCATTTCATCGTGATAACTCTAATTTAATGGAATTCAAATAATAAAATAGGAAACTAGATAGAATGCTAAGAACGTGAAATGTTCACATCTTTCCCTTCTTTGGGGCCTGTTGGTGGGCCTTGGGCGTAAGTCTTCCATTGAGTTGGCATCGTTCTAAGCTCTTTTGAAACATCAATACAACCTTGTCCACTAAGCTTGTTTATTGACTACCATTGGACGCATTATCATAATATCTACTTCTTCATTTGACCTTATAATGGATTATAGAGTTAATTACTTTATTATTTATTCAATCTTTCTTTGTCGTATCTCATTATTTTCTGCAGTCTATCCCTCCTCTTTATGTCTACAACTAGTAACTTCTCAACTTTCTATATAAATTTGTCTCCATTCTTTTACTTCCGTGATTAAACTGGTTTAAAAAAGTTTCTCTCAATTTGTCATTTATTAAATAATTTTTAAACTTTCTCTAATGTAATCATTTTTAATTTTACCATTTAGCATTAATCTATTCATCGAACATGATATGCTCATATACTAAATGCATAATTCCCCAAAATGCTGAAATATGAGTTGGACCATGTTCTCGATGTTACTAGTGAGACTTACAATATCTTTCCAGTTGCATATTTTTTTTTTATTAAAATCTAAATTGGAGACTAACCCTAGATTAAGTGCTGGTTGACTGTCGGCAGGGAATACAAGGACTGTGAACTTTGAAATTGATGGGTGGGGCATTAGGTTAAATTCTTCTGAGTCCCAATTAAAGGAAAAAAAAATTGGGACTTAGGTGACACTGAATTTCATGAATGATTTTTTTTTTAAAGTGAAAGTAGAGTCTAATGAGATTGAAATTATTCCAACTTTTGTGCCCTTTAACAGGTCACTTGACCATCATTGGCTTCTATTATAAGACACCACTAAGAAATATTGTCCCAAATTTCCACAAATAGAAAGGCTATTATTTGTCATGGGACTATGGTACAAACCCAACTTTGCCAAATGGTTCCACATCAAGGAGAAAGAGAAAAAAGAAAGCAATAAAGAACTTCTGTTAGACCTTGATTCATCCAAGATTCTGACAGTGATGGCCAAATTATATTGAAAATGATATTGTGAATGAGATTTTACCTAATTTATAGATTTTTTTTTCGATAACGAGAGTGAGGTATTGATCCAACAAGACTCATCCCTCGAAGCCCGCACCATTGGTTCGGATAAGTCAGGTGATAGCACCAAGGTTTGATCCCGAGATATGAGGAAGCAAACCCTACGTCAAATACTACTTGAGCTACTCATCTGGTGGGTTATGTATAGATTTTTAACTGATATTATAACATCATAATTTCAAATTATGTAATCAAATAGTTATTTCAGATCATTATTATCAAAATCACAATTTCTATCCATTCAATGTCAGCCTTTTGAACTCCTCTCTTCTAGTTTAGATATATAAATTAATCTTTTAAATCTACTGATGTCTATTTTTATTACTTATAGTATTCTATTACACAAATATTGACAATTTTGACCGATATTAAAAAACCAATATTTCAATTTTAATGTAGTTGTCAACTTTGTACAGTATGCCTAAGAAACTAAAAAAATCGATGTGGAGGAAAAGGAGCATGACTTTGATGATAATGATGATAGACGACAAATAAATCCTATTTTAATAACTACTAGTTTAGAATAGTGATCACTAATTATTTAATGATGCTGATTGCACCTATCCATCTATTAATATTGGTAAATGCCATGTCGACAAACACAACTAGCATTTTACATGTGCTAATTTAAATGAGTCCGATTCAATTTGAAATTTAATTTTTAAAACTTTTTTTTTAACAAGCTCAACTGAAGTCGGACCTAAATTCCACCATAAACTATCTTCATTTAATAGCCATTGGTTTCATACAAAGTAACAAAAGAGCCGAGTTTTCTGACCAAACTTTCCAAGAAAATGCAATTGGTGACCTGATTTTGGTCTCAAATTTCTTAGTGGGTCCTCCCAATAGTCAATTACTACCCAATTTTCATGTTCCAAGCTACAATTTGACCTTACATTACATAGTTTTTGAATGAAAAGTACTGTCGGTAGTTTGTAGGTATAATGAGATCTAAAAATTTTGGATCCATTTCCAGTCCACAGACACTGCCCACGTGACAGGCATTTTGACTATTTGACTATCAATCTCCACGTGTAAAACAACATCACATCTAAATGTGGCACGTAAATTTTTAAAAAAAATTAGAATATCAACTTATTTGATAAAAAATTTACCCAATATCAAATGATTCGAGTCAAATCCATCAACGCGAACTTGCCACATCTCACTTCTAAACCACATGAAAATCATACGCATTCAACCAAACAAACCTGTAGAAAATGACAATTCGAAGGAGGAAAATTGAAATGGATTTGTTGATGGTTGGTGAAGTTCCAAGCTGTGTTCAATTGAGTGTCAAACTAAGTAAGTTCGAATAGACGGTTCATTCCGATGTATAAGTCTCACGTGGAGCTTAATTCATAATAAACTTGAGTTTTAAATTCTATTTATTTTTCAGAATTAGATTAACAAAAAAGTCTAAATTCAATTAGTGATCATCTTAAGCTATTTTTTTTATATCATAAAGTAAATGAGCTATGCTATGGAAAATAGTAAAAAATCTTTAATTTACGTTTTACAAAACTCAAACTAATAAAATTAGTCTGAATATGAATTTATGTCTATAGGGGAATTTAATTCTTTTTAAATAAAGTACTTTAAGAAATGTGAAATGTAATTGTAATCTACTGAATTTTTTTTATCACTGGCATGCAAATAGACAACCCATATTTTATCTTTCTCACTCAGTATTGTCAGTGCCTTTATTGAGAAAATTCGGATGCACGTAGCCTTTTAGAAATCGTAGGAATCAGATGACTATGAGACTGAAACCTGAGATTTAATCTATAATTTATTTTATAAAGATAATTAAAGAATAGAATGAATGATTTGTTTGAGTTCAAAACTAATTACATAATTTTTCATCGTGGACTTCATTTTTAGAGTAATATTTCTTATGAAAAAGTAGATCTTTAGATTTGAAAAGTCATGCTTTTCAAAAGTTTAAAGATTAACATTCAAAATAGAATTAATTTTAGATAGAATTTTTAATTTAAAATGAATTCAAATTAGATTGTAGGGATAAATAAGTGTGAGGGAAAGAGAAAATGTGATTCTCGACTCTATTGTGGCCCACATGGAAGCCCAACAGTGAATGTCTGTCTTGAGTAATGTCATTTGACTATAGAATTTAATGAAGTTACGAGTACAAATTTAAAAATTATTGAAATGGGGCAGATATCATCTAAGTCAGCGCATGTCCTGCTGTTTCACCTTATTTTAAAAAAAAAAAAATCATTTCAAAATTTAGAAAAATACGAACAGGGCCTTTCGTATTAGCCCAATGGGTATTGACCAAGATGGATAGTGATTCGAACATTATCAAAATTAGTCAGTGTATATTAAATGAAATTTTTCTGTGACCTTTCCATAATGAGGTTGAGGATAGAATGAAATCTTTGGAAAGAAATGTTTCATTTGGTGTATACTGACCAATTTTAGTAGTGTACGGACATAAATCTATAATTTTATAATTTCTTACCTTTTTTTTTTTCTATGACTAGGGTGCAATTTTTTCCTTTTTTTTTTTTAAGGTTGAATGGTGAATAACTAATCTAATTATTGTAAGCAGTGGTATACCAATTATTATAAAGAGCCCATATGGACATCTAGAAAATCTTTCTCTACACATCCATTTTCCAAAAGTTGATAGGAAATTATCTTTTTGCCCTTCCACTTAAAAATGCTGCACTCACTGAACAAAAAAATCGTTCAAAGGATGCGATAGACCAAATGAAAAAATTCATTCGAACGAATTCAAAAATTGGTCGAGAAACGACCTCGTTTGAAAATCCCACTCCATAGTCCACTTCTTTCGAATGACCGATTTCTAAAAAGGTATCAAAATTCATCTACTCTGAATTTTATGAACTCTATGACTAATTTTAAGTGAAAGGGTATAGTTTTGAGCTTAAAAAATCGTACTCAAAGAATTAAGAGAGAAGTTCATAAAATTCAGAGTAGATGAATTTTGATACATTGTTTGTAGAAATCGGTGAAGAAATGACTTCATTTAAAAATCCCACTTCATATCCTACTTCGTTCGAACAAATTTTTCTATTCGGTGGATGCATCATTTTTAATTGGAAGGGCAAAAAGATAATTTCCATCAACTTTTGAAAAATAGGTGTGTAAAGAAAGATTTTCCTGGTGTTTATATCGCTCTCTTTATAAATGGAGATATCAATAGTCTCATTGATCCACTGAATTTGCAGTATTATTTTAAATATTAAATACTGTAATGTAGTTGTAAACCTAAGCCCCTTTTATTTCATCATTATTTATTGTAAAAAGTCACAAATTATTCGATATAAGTTGTAAGAATTCATCTTATCATTTAAGAGCTAAATAGAAAGTAGAGTTTAAGTCAAAGAAAAAGTAAAATTATAGAAAGACAGAGATTTAAATGTTTCAATTAAAACTGAACTCTCTATATAAAATTAAACCAAATTTACTTTAATTTATTGTGAAGTGAATCTCGTTTAATTCTTTTCCGGTCATGAATAAGATTCTCACTTTAGCAGTACAGACTACCGACAAATATGTAAGAAATAGAATAGTCGGTGCACTTCAGTAAGATGAGGCATTAACAAATAAGATTACGACTGAATAGTTTGAAAATTTGGAACTTTAATTTAATTTGAAGTTTTATTGAATTGAATAATCAATTGAAACGAATTAAATAATAAAAAATAATATGTATTGAAACCAATAATAGGGATTGTGGATTCACCGGTGGGAGTTTTACGCTCAGCCAAGTTGAAAAATCGGCCCCGTCAAGATTTCGGCCCAGATTTTTCTCCTTAATTTTTTTTTGTGATTTTTATAAAACCCGAGATATCTCGTCCGATACGTACAATATCGGCCAAGATTAATAACCCTACGCGGAATATTCCGGGATTTCCAACACGTAAATTAAAAAAAGAAAAAATTAAGACTCCTCTTCAATCTGTTTGTTAATAAAGAGAAATAAAATGGTAAAGATAAGTTTCATCAAATAAATAAAATCACACACATGTCTATATTTGAGTAACATTTTAGTGCAATGTAATCCTCCTCTTCTCCAAATAGAAGCCATTACAACAAAATCAATGAATAATTACCACTGCTAATGCATATACAGCTTCAAAGTTCAAACTTCCCACATCTACAAAATATGTAGAAAAAATAAAATCCTAAACTACGCATCAAAATTCTAACGAATGGCAAAAGGAAAGAAAAAAAAAAGTCCAAAATTGATAAAAACTAAGGACCTAAGCAACTGGAAAGTGAGAGAGGAGAGAGCAGAGTTGGGTCCTTCAATGGCCAACTCCCGGACTTGGAACAGACTTCAAAATCCGATCTGTTCTTTCAAGATGCCGTGCGAAGAGCCTTCCCTCAAGAATCACTGAATGGACCTTGCTGCTGGGAGAAGATGGAGGGACTCTACCCTTTGGAAGGGCACTTAGAATCAAACTACTCTTCAAGGAAGGGACTCCCACTTGGCCATCCTTCTTGTTTGCCGGAGAAGGTAGCACATCGTCGAAAGAGGAGAGCTTCTCTTCGCCCAAGAGTTTTCTAGCATGAAGAGAAGGTGCAAAGGAGAGAAAGAGAAGAAAGATGAGCAAAAGAAACCTTGCCATGGATGAAATTTGGAAAGCAGATCTCTTTTTGAAGAAATTCTGAATAGAATGGAAGCAGATTCTTGGAGGTAAAGGGAAATGAAGGATTTGATTGGAGATGAGAAAAATGAGAGGGGTTTGTGGGTTTGGGTGACAGATTTAAGTAGGATAGGAGGGAGAAACTTCGAGGCGTGGAGGAATGAGCTTCTTCTTCGTCTTCTTCTTCTTATTCTCTTCAAAAGGTGGCGGGTTTGAAATGGGTACTTATAAACTGCTTTTCTTCCTTTCGATTTCATGGTTCACACTCTCAGCCGTCCAAACTCACTGAACCGGCTTTGCTTCTTTGACTATGCTTCGTATTTTTTCCTTTCTCGTGCTGCTGCTTCGGTAAAGGAAATTCCACGTTTGGCTGTACGTACTTTCCGCGTAAAATCTCACGTGCGATGTGAAATGAGCGGAAAACTATGAAACACCTGGATTCTTTTCATTCGTACACAGAGGTCTAGTCTAATGCCGAATGGTTTTAAAAATTATTATTTTTTAATTTTAGATCTAATTTTGGATTGATAATGATATGTAGATGTAGTCATTCAATAACTTTTAAAAATAAAAAAAGTTAAAATGATTTAATACAGATCCATACCCACTGGTTTGTAAGTCGGGTCATGATCCATTTACAATTTCTAATTTTGTCAGTATAGAATATAGATAGTGACAGTGCTTACCAATTCCACATCTTCCTTTTCTCTGAGTTAGGTTCTACTCTTTTGTCTTTAAGGTTAGGATTGTATAAGGATAGTGTATGGTCCCACGAGTGGTATTTTTCATTTTACCTTTGGAAATCGGCTTGCCGAACCTTTACAATATTAGAATCACGGGTTCGGTGAGCCGATTTCCAAGAGTAAAATGGAAAACACAATAAAATCCGTATTTGTATACATAAAACACCCGTGTGAGAATTGCTATTTTCTTTTTCCTTTTAATTCTGCTCTAAAAAAAATACAAGCTTTTAATTGAAAATGTATATTTTTTTATTTAAAATACTTTTTGTAATGATGAGTAAAAGGAACTCTTACTAGTTATTGCTCTACATATATTTATAATGTTCTAATTGAAAGTAAAGTCCCAAAATTTTTATATTATGTCCTAAAAAACAAGGACTCCCATACTAAATTATTTGAATAATAAAGTAAGGTATTTTCTCTAGTCTCAACTTAAGCAGGAGCTTTGATATTCTGCTCAATTAAAATAATGCAAAGTGTCTATTTCTTGATAAAGAGTCAATGAGCTATCCTTTGATCAAGGTAATGAGATTGGAATTTATTAGACCCATCACAATCTGCCTTATAAAAAAAAATCAGCATTAGGGTCTTGTCATAGAGAAATTTAAGAAAAGCTCTTGCATATATCTCAGCCAAATGTATGGATTTTAGGTTGGTTTTCTCATGTCCCAAATACATTTAGACATAGTCTCATCAGATGAGGTGGTAATGGTTAGGTCAGAAAACGTCTTTTCTTAAATGTATGATTCATCAAAATAATCAAGTCAAGTTTTTAAGACTTGTAAAATTTCTTCTATTATTTAACCTTTTAATATGACCCCGTGTGGTCGACTCAGTGCCGGTCTTAAGATGCCCTGAAATTTCAAGGGCTTTAAGCAAAATCATAAGATGGGGCCCCAATATCTCCTTTTTTGGGGCCCCCTGATATCAGTGTGCGGGAGATCATCCTTTAAAGATTTTTATCTTCATCATTCTTATTGGGTGAATAATGTGAGAAGGATATAAATATTTATCCAAGAGTTTAAATTAAATTCTTAAAAAAGACCAAATAATTTTATATCTATCTATCACTGTCTTCATTTGATGGAGTGGAGGTCACCTTGTAGCACGTTAGAGTACTTTCAGCTAATATATTAAGGCATTTAGTACTTAGTAGACAGGCCCAATTAAAAAATTATCTAGATAAAGGCTTAAATAGATAAAGGTTTAAATAGCTAGATGCAGGGGTATACATCTCAGCCGATACGGTGGGTATCGGCCGAGCAAACGAAGATCGGCCGATATGGCAGAGATCTAGTATACACACTGATTTTTTTTAAAAAAATTAAGAGAGAGAGATATCGGTCGAGATCTCAGCTGATATCTCAATAAATTCGATTTTTGCACCTCTGGTTGGAAGACATATCTTCATTCTAATGCTACGTAGGAATGACATCACTGCATCCAACTACTTAATAAGAAAGAAATAAAAAAATCACTCAAAAAGAAAGTCAATTTAGGTGGCTATTTTCATGTGGACAAAGTAGGCCCAAAATCCATTCATTGACTTCTTGGCATTGTAGGGCCATAAGGGTTCATTTTCTTAATCTTAAGCCCAGTCAACTAAAACTATCTTAAATTTTAAAATCCTATAGCCGGCCTTCTCACTTCATTTTATAAATATTAGATGACCTTTCATTTCTCAAAAGAAAAAAATAATAATAAATTGAAAACCATACGGAGAAAATTCCATATGTAAATTATACATTAAAAATAAGCTTAAAAAAATTCAAGGTAAGTGACTACCAATGGATGCCTCTATCCACATGCGCGCACACAGTTTATTTTTAATTATGTTACCTTTTAAAATCATAATTTAATTGATTTTATCAAAGTGATTTTTTCAAAATCTCAAATTTAAAGAGAGGACTTTTTAATAGATTTATTGCGCAACACCCACTTTAGTCCTGTATAATAGTCCACTCCATAATAGGTTGATATATGATCCATGGGTTAGAGCCAGGTGTAAAAAAATCACTAATATCGTCATCTCGGCCGATATCTCTCTCTCTTAATTTTTTTTAAGGTCGGCTATTTAAATGTGTATCGGCCGAAATCGGTGAGATCTTGGCAAGATCTCAGGCCATATTGGTCCTTTTCCTAATTAATTGTGGCGATGGGGCCAATTAACAAGACATCCTTCAAAGAAATTCCACCAGCAAACCAAACCATATGAAGACCCTCTTTATGAAATTCGACCAAATGATTCCATTACCATAAAAAAATTGTTGACTAAAACGCATGACTAAATGCATTGTCTCAAAGAAGTCAACCTTAGTATCAACAGCTTTATGAATGAAAATTATATACGAGGATTAGATAGTTGAAAACATACTTCTTAACTCACTAATCATTTAATTAACTAAACCTTAACAAGGAATTCAAACAATGCAGCATATAGAATGGCAAACGAGTTTACATTTTGGACTTGTGTTGACAAATAAGTCGACTGCCGTGTCTGCGAATTCATGTCGGCTTTAAATTGCAAGTAGGGCTGGTCATTGGCTCAAACCCGGTCTAAAGACGTGAAAAAATGGGTTTGAGTATGTGAATCCGACTGACGAGTTTGTTCAAACTCACTTTTTAGCCCTCTAACAAAGGTTTCTCTTGAGTACTTGTGAATGTATATATCTCTGTTTCACAAACTTAGGTTTTTAAGTAAAGTTTGTAGAAGCCGGTTGTGCTTTTTAGCCTATTAATCCAATAATATAGTTATAAATAAATATTTAATAACTTCATGTATTATTATGATGTATCATTGCATTAAACCTCGTATATACAATAATCTCGTTGAGATGTGAAATTGGGCCTTAAGTTGGACTTTAGACTCAATTTTTTTCAAAGCATGTTAATTACAAATGGACTTTAAAGAGGGGCTTACATTTTTCATCTATCCAAATGGGTGGAACTCTATTTTGATTAACATTTGAGATATATACTGTTTTTTTTTTTAATTTACGTGTGGAAAACCGCGAGATACCTAGCGTAAAACCTCCACGGGTAAGCCCATTACCCCTAGAGCACACCAATATTAGGCCATGGAGGCTCGAACCCAAAAGTGACAAAATTAATTCTGAATCCAATAATCACTAACATTTCAATTACAGTGAATTCCAAATCAGGATGGGCTCTTGTGATGGCGCAAACTTACTGGGCTTTTCAACTAAGACTGGGCTCAAAGGTGAAGCCATGAAAATTCTCTGTGTAAATTTCTTGACAGGGTTGAACTAGAATCTTTCTTATTTCAGGGGCCAACATCTGATAAAAAAAGATAATCTTATACTCAAAAAGGCCCAATTTACCACATGTAAATATTTTGAACTTTTTACAACAAATCGACGGGGCCATGTTTTTGGGCCAAAAAGGATCCAGTCTTCGACTCACTCTGTCTATATTTTGGAATTTCAGTTATGAAAAAAATAAAAAAACGATATTGTATCGGCCAAGATTATTACCCCTCTGCTCCCCGTTGGTAGCCAAGAGCCCATTTCTTTCGTTATTTCAATTTTTTTTTTTAATATATTTGTTGACATTGTCATGAATCATTTGATGGGTCAGTTTCCCATTAGATTAAGCAAAGGATAAGAGAATGAAGTGACTGAATATTCTTCATAAATAGTTAACAGCCCATTTCTTTCGTCAAAGCTCAACAGGTAACATGGGCTTATTCAATTACCCCGATCCTACCCGTCTAGCTAAACGGGCTAAAAAGAGCCCAAAAAGTTCTTCTGTTTGTGACAGACTCGGGTACACGAAAGATCATGGGCTGTACATGCAAAAAAAAAAAAAAAATCCCCCAAACAAAATTGTGAGATTTAAAAAAAATCATAGCCGTTACTTTTCATTGCAGCTACTACTGCCGTTACCCCAGCAAACAAACTCAACATCAAATTCTACAAGTTTTACCTACTCTCAGTAAAATTGAAATATCATCTAAAGAGAAGAATGAATAGGGATAATCTGCAAGTGGCCACACTAGAGAGGAATGAAATTCATTCAAGATGGTTTCAGGACCCAAGTAAAGTAAAACATGTAGTAGTGTTGAGAGTAACTTGAACCCATGGCCTCTCATAACTCAGGCGGATTCTTGACTGCCAAGCCAACCCTCACGGGTTGTTGTCATCCGATGGTAGATCATTCCCCACAAATGGACGCAAGATCAAATTCTATCACTTCTACCTATGTCAACAAAATTAAAATACAAGAATGGAGACGGGATAATCTGCAAGTGGCTATAGTCGAGATAATAAATGGAATTTGTCCAAGACAGTTTCGTGATTTAAGTAAAAGACTAAAAACAGTCCTGATGGAAGAATCAAGAGCTTGTTGATTCAAGCTTCAAGAAGTGAGGGCTCAATTAGAATGCAGGATGTGCACCTAGCAGTAAAATGTTAAGATGTGTATTAAGAAATTTTAGACCTAAATTTAGCTGGAGAAAAACTTACCTCCAAATAGCTGGAATAAGGCTTCAATTATGATGAAAACATCGATATCTACTATTCACATGTTCCACCTCATGCATGGTCATGCTACTAGCACAGATGGGATTGAGAGGTCAATGTATGTTTCCTCAAGAACACCAAAAATCGGCTCAATTGCATTCTTGTAAGTATTGTTTTTGAGGATCCAAAAGTCAAAGGTGAAAATGGATACAGGAAAGCTTGATGTTCAATCCAATAGATGGCGTATAAGTGCAAGTCAAACATTGTGGGAGAATCAGAATGGAAGAGGTGGGGTGATGATCGTCGTGGTGGTGGGGTGGGGTGGGGTGGGGTGGGGTGGGGTGGGGGGGGAGGGAGTAGAAGAGGATGAGTTGAGCTCCTGCTGCGCTGCCATCCATAGTAAACAGAGATATTGTCCTAGTGAAAATAGACAAGCACATTCAGTCCCCACCTGTTCCAAATGCTTCCAATGGGAAAAGATTGAAGAATAGAATAAAATTGTGTGTTAGAACCAAGTGATCAAACTGGTCAAAACCAATTCCGATGACCCATTCGGTTCTATATCTAACTGGAGCAGCCAAACCACTAGTTTGCAGTATACTGGTGGTTCAACAAGTCATTTTGGTTTCAAAACAATGATTAAAACTTCCACAGCAACAATCATGTGGGGTCCAGTGGGGCCTCTCTCTCTTCTGAGGCACATGCAAGTGCTATTATCATCACAAAGAAAGCATGCACCATAAAATAAAAAAGGATTCCTCAGCAACAATTTCCAACGTACCTAGAATTTGAAATCTTTGCTAGTTGTATTTGGGACACCAGAAGTTTTCATTAGTATCCCTTGCTATAATACATGACTGGAAGTAGCCCGAATATATAGAATTGAAGGGTCACAAGTTCAAGGGACAAGAAGGGTGGATGAAGACTTGGGATGAGGTACCCAAAAATAACACATTAGATTATGTAATGACTGAAAATGTAACTTTAAACAGGATGAAGGAAAAGGGTGGAAGTGGAAGTGTGGAACTTTAAAAGCCAACCCATATGGGTAGAATAAGGCTTTACTGGTAGTGGCAATCGTGACAATTTATGCTGACAACAAATCATAGTTCAAGTCACGTGGCTTACCTTTCAAATATACGTGCATGTATCCCTTATTATTCTCCATTAGACAATTCAAAATCCTAGGCAAACTCTTCTCTTTTTTGAAAGATAAAGATGAAATTCCCAAGAAAATTCACCTTCCACTGCTGAATACTACAGCAATAAATAAGTGCTGTCTAATTTGCATTCAACTTGGATGTAAGTAATTATAGGTGGTGTAATCATACCTTTTATATTTATGATAATAGCATCCATTCCACTCTATCCTGTTGAAGAATGAAGGAAAATCCTAAGGACATGTTCAGTAGAGATTTCAAATTGTGTAGTGTGGCACCCTTCGACAGCACTTAGGTTACCATGAGGAAGATGAATAAAATTGATGCTCTGCAACATAAACCTTTCTACAGAATTTCCTATGAATGCACTGATCAATAAAAGACAGAACAAACAAATTTGGGATCTTTTTCCCCCCACGCAGATGGTGTTAAAACCTGTAGCAACCATCTTCTATATGTACTTAGCTTCCAGATGATTTCATTTAGAGTCCGTCCATTGCCTTAATGTGTCGTAAACAAGGTGTCAGCGTTACGTGCGGAAACAAGAAAAATCGAAGTGAAATAAACACACAGAATATTCACTATATGAAATAGAAAGATACATGTACATAATGACTCCCTTGAATCTAGAGTCCAAATCCGAAGTCCCGAGCCCCTTGTACACCCATGTATACAACACACCGATGTCACCTTTCAGTTGATGTGAATCTCTCTCATACCCAGAATAGTGAACCCAACTTCTGTGTTGCTCCCTCTACGCTTCATGCGTTCTACGAGCACATCCCGACATGCTTCACGAACGCGGGGTTGCGTCTCCTTCATAGTGTATAGCAGCACCATGAACCCTTGTATTGACGTGTAGTCAACACCCCTCTATGTTGAGACTTCTCTCATGGTGGCCACGAAGGCCTACACTTACATCCACACATTCTACTATATATATAGATATACAGAGACACCGAGCCAGGCAATTTCCTAATGGGAATAGGAGTCCCACGATTGCCAAAGATGCATCCAGCCTCATGCATGACTCCTCTTGGCAATTGCTATTCCTTTAGTTTCCAATTCTAGAACCTGCCAATTCCATTTGAAGACAGTTCCCAATCGGCCAAAAGTCCAAGATTTTCTTACAGAAAATCACAGTCTCACTTTGTGGAATCGAGCCACAACCCAACACAGGGATCATGAAATGGATTGGAAGTTGCTAGGGTTCGTCAAAAGGGGGTCTGTACTGCAGATATATCAGAAGGTACTAACCTATTCCACATGCTACGTGGATCATTGGACGTCATGTTATTACTGAATAAACAACACCGAAAACACTTCATTAAAATTATGTGGGAATCAGCATCCTCCCCTTGTCTACTTGAGGAACATTTTGACTTACTCATATTAATGATTCACCGAAGTTCCATAGAAACTAAGAATTTCAATACTCTATCTTCCAAAAAAAAAAAAGTATTTCAATATTGTACTTGTATCCCATCTCAGTCAAAGAAAGTAGCCATTCAGTAGTGTGAACAATAAAGGTGATAAATTTTTCCAAGAATTTTTTGGGTTATCTATATAACAAAATAGTTCTATTGCTCAACAAGCAAGCTCTGAGGCTCAGGAACCAGACGTCCCAGGTTTGAGTCCCATAGTAACCTAATGCACATGTTTTGCAGGGGGTTGTGTGCATCTAGAGTTTTCTCAAATCCCTTGTACTCAAGTAGAGGTGAGGGTATTGGGGTTCTTTGTCAAAAGAAGAAGAAGAAGAAGTTCTATTGCTCAAGAGCAAAGGGGACCTGCAGAATATATGGTTTTGACTTTCAAACAAAATGGCAGCATACTAAAGCATTAGTGATGGAGTCAACAACTGGTTTTGCAATAGGATACCTTACAGGTTCTTGAATAAGTTCAGGTATGATTTTCCATTTTCACCAACTCTAATTTTACTTAATTTATCCTTCTGAAAACATCAAATATCTAATAATTCAAGAAACAAACTTAAACCTAAGTTGCATGTATACAAATGCAAGGTTTCAGACTCAAGAAACCAAAAAAATGGACTCGGGACTAGGCACCATATTTAAATAAAGTTAAAATTGCATTTACTTTAAATGAAATAAGGTGTGAAATAACACTAATAGTAGATAACATACTATCTTTGCACAATCAAGAGACAAACATATCAATATTTGTATTAGGTTTCATGAGGAGAAAGGTGTAGTGACCTTTTAGTCATCTTAGAAAACAATGTTAAAAAACACTAGATGGGGTCCATGAAGAATGGGTGCAATTGTCCAACATGGGTGCAAGTGTCCGAGACAGTTGAGTTTTACATCTTAAGAGTTCATGCAACATAGTAATAAACACATGAAGAGCTCTATAATAAGATAAAATCAACAGGAATGCAAAGGAGTGAACCAAAACTGGGTTACAGATCAAAGGGTAACTGTACAATACTTAAAGGAGAAACTCAGAGACTATCCTCAACTAATACCACTATTACGTCACAAAAAAATGAACAAGGGAAATTACTGTTACATAATCACTACTTGTTCCATTTACAGCAGATACCCAGGGAAAAAAAGGTTAAAAAATAATAAGAAGGAAATTTAGTCAGAAAATATGAAACTTCCATATATTACAAGATCGAGCCAACCATACCTCTCCAGCGTCACATGCAATAGAACAAAAATCCATTTTAGAAGTTGTGACAATAAACCAAACAGCATTAGGTCCTTTCTGCTGGAGCAAGCTGCCCCATTTGTTCTGTAAGGTGATCTACATTCTTCCTATTCCACCAGAAACTCCTACGATCACTAAGCATATTTTCAGTCATTTTGCCATCGGAATCCCGTCTTTCAGACTGGACCTCCTGACCATCCAAGGAACCAGGACTCTCCGTTAAGAACTGTTCCCAGAACATATCATTCGCTCCAGTTGGAGCAGTAGAAGCTACATTAGCACCTTGATTCAATGACTTAACCTCAGTAGCAGCAGGCTTAGAATTCACATCTATCCCGGAGGCTTTTGGCCTAACATCAACATGAACTTGAGAAGGGCTATCCACATTACTTGTAGATTCTGCCAACTCTGGGGAGGAAAAGATATCCCTCGAGAGAGGAGAAGATGAAAATTTAGGTGATGATGGTTGCAAGTTAATAACTGGGTCACCTGATGATGCATTCATTTCAGTAAGCACAACTGCCGATGGCTGCCATTGCACACCATTACTGTACATTTCTTCACCAGATTCTTGACTAACCCCGCGGAGGAAATTCTCCCAGGAATTTATGGATGATTCCATCTTCTGAAATAGCTCCATGTTGAAAACATGTACAGATATAACATCTGATTTGTCTCTCGTTACCGTCTGGAAGGCCATGATCCGGTTATCTTCAGTATCAACTTCTTCATAGAAATAATCAGGATTCGGCAGTCTTCTCTTTTTGTTATGGTTTTCTGACTTTTGCATGATGCTAGCAATAAACCCAGGCTTCTGCACAATTTGTGCCAGGAAGGCAATCATCTGATGCTGGCGGTGTTCCATTTGATATAGCCGCTCCTCCAAAGACTGCATTTGCAGATCCACTCCATGTTGCTGCTGTTTGTGCCTCTTTAACTCTAAAAGAAGCAGATTTTTCTCCTGGTTCAGTCTCTCAATCTCATCCTCAAGCTCCTGCTTCTCTGATTCAGATGATGCTCCTGAATTGCCTTGCCCTTGGTTATGCTGTTGGGAATGGCTGTGCATGGGCTTGCGTCTGTGGATGTTTTTCAAGAGGTGTCTCTGGCCTCTTAAAAACTCCTCATTTGCGAATTCCCACTGATCAGGATCTATTTTTCTAAAACCCTGGTTAAAATGGACATTCATTTGAAAGCATATGAAAGAAAATGTAAATCCACAGAAAGGGAAAGTGAAAAAAGCGACATGAGGAAAAACACTTCTCCAAAAGTGCTATGGGTAAATAAACAGATACTCCAATCAATACAAATCATATTATGCAGATTTTTTATTCCATTTTACATATGAACTCTTATGCCAAGTAAGCTCCAAAAATTAGGATCTTCAATTAAGAGATATACTTAAAGAAATCAATTTAAAAGTAAGTCATCTATTTTAATAGAGTTACAATATAATGGGGTATAAATTGTATTAGTTAAGTACCTTCAAACATCATTCGCACTTTAGGAAACAAAAGTAAAATAACCAAAATCAAGCCGCACACTATTCTTAGGACCTAAGACATATTTATAATGGGCATATAATACCTCTCACGGATTGTGTTCTGGTTCAACAAAATAAAAGATAAATACGAACTTATATATCAGAGTATGCAATGACAAAAATAATATAACCAGAACCAAGAAGTGATGCAAACTAATATTATGGTGCCAAAACTTGCCACATGTTTAAATAAATCTATGCAATCATGATATTCTCAAAAGTCATTCAAGAAATACAAGCAAGATTTGGCCATATAATGCACACGATCGAACCTCTTTGCGTCAAGAGTACTGTTTCATTACAGAAGCAAGAAAACAAGAGCAGAAGAGAGAGAGGAGAGAGAGAGAGAGAGAGAGAGAGAGAGAGAGAGAGAGAGAGAGAGGTGTGGGATTGTCAATCAGAAGGGCTTTCTATATTCAACATGTCAACAATATCCATGTCTGGGAGTTGCTTCAGAATAAAGATTGCCAACAAAAAAAATTTAACTGACCTTCATCTAAATCTCATTTTAAACACAATGCACATTGAGAGAGAGAGAGAGAGTCTGGGATCCTCAATCAGAATGGATTTCTATATTCAACATGTCAACTATTCCCATGTCTGGAAGTTGTTTTAGGACAAAGAATGGCAACTAGATATTTAACTTACCTTTATCTGAATTTCATTTTAAACACTTAAGTGCATTTAATCGTTCTTAGATCACAATCAGTTTCAAAATTATTGGGAGAAATTATTATTGGGGGAACATGTGGAGCACCAGTGGATAATGATACGAGGCAGAAAAAAATATCACCACATAATCTGGTTTCCAATTTTCAAACTGCTTCCAAAACCAATAGCAGTATAAATATAACCATCCAATTTTTGCCCAAATTTCTAAATGAATTGAGATGCATACAATGAAAATAGCAGTAAAAACAACTAAAACCATAATAGTAATTGATTCTCTCACTTACATAGGTATTGAGCTGCCGAACAAAGCTTGAGAAATTGTTGTGCTTGAAGTACTTAGGCAGCAAATCACTAGCGAATTCCAGCGGATTCCACACAATAAAGCTGTTGTCACCCGGGCTCCATGAGACCACAGAGTTTGAGGATGGATCATCCACCATTTCATATGTCTTCGTGAGAAAAGGCGGAGGCGAATTCGAACTGCCATGTGATCCATCCATCCTTAAAAATGGAAAATCTCAGACTCTGGTGTCTAACAATCTATGCAACCAGACCGTCTCCAATCAATCAAATCCTTATGTTTACAAACCCACCTATATGGTTTCTAGATTAGATCCCTGACCGCAGAAGAGGTTACAAAATTCACTCGCTTTCCCTCAGAAAACAGAAACGCAAAACCTGAACTGAAATTCAAACTAATAGTAATAATAATAAACTCAATATAGAGACCCTAAAACCCTGAAACTTTTGTCAGATGAAACTGAAGTTACCAAATTTTCAAGGATGTGAGGGAGGAAAGAAGATAAAGGGTTATCTACTGGCCTTTTACGAGAGAAATCCAGTCACCGATGTAGCGGAAGCGTGAAAGGAAGGCAAGAAAAGGGGACTTGCTAACTCAAATTTTTACAATATTCAAAAGATATTATTCTAAATTCTTTATACTACAGTTACTCAGCTGTTATAATTTAAAAATGAAAATTACAAAAAAAAAGAAAAAACTTCAGTAAAAATCGCGATGTTCCAATCAGAAAATCACCAGCCCCCAGAAATAGAGATTGGTTTATCGACATTTTGATTGATTTGGTAATAAATGATATCCTGTTGTGTTTTCACCTCTTAGACGGTGACAAATATATAATATAAATAGGATATCTCTTGTCTCTTTGTTATTAAAATTCCCGATTCAAGTGTTTTTTTACAGGGTTTAGAATTTAGAGCATACCTTTGAGAAATTCCACGGAAAAAGGACTTGTTTGCAAGGAAATGAAACAGAGTGGGACGGTAAAGGGGGAGAAATGGGTTCAGTTTCTGTGTTCAGAAGTTGCAGAAGACAGAGACTTCCGTTTGAATCTGGTGGGATTTATAGCGTTTCGGGCTTGTGGAATTTTCAGGAGAGAGAGATGTCTGTGGAATGTCATCTCTCTCATTCTAAGGAGGTTCTCTTGAGAAAGTTGGCGTGCTTCTTCTTTCTTTCTTGTTTTCAGGGTCTTGTTTGGATAGATAATTCTTTTAGCAGATTTTTCTGTGTTTGTATTTTTATTAAAAATAGAATCTTTAATGAAAATTAGTTTTAACTTTTAAGTAAAAATTGAAATCGTTTTATAATAATAAAGTACTTTTTCTAGTTTACTTTTCCTCTATTTTTGTTAAAATATAAGATTTTTAATGAAAACTTTAGCAAAAACATTTACAAAAAATATTTTTCTATGTAAAGGATAGGAACTATTTTTTCTTTTGAAGAGAGATTTTCTTGAGCTATTGTAATCAGCATGACTAATCTCCCGTGCCTGTGCTGCCAAGCCCACACAACGGGCCCAAGTTAATCCAGTGGCAGCACTGGAAATCTAAGACATGAGAGAATCAGGGGTCAAAATATCGGCCGATACTGTGCGTATCGGCCGATATAATTCGGTTTTTCAACCACCGAATTATATCGGCCGATACGTATAGTATCGGCCGTACAAAAAAAATTCGGCCGATATGTCCGAATTTTTGACCGAATTATCGGTCATCATATCGGCCGAATTTTAAAAATTCGGTTTTTTGTTTTTTTTTAAAAAAAAAAACTTTTTTTTCATAATAAATATCGGCCGAGATGACCGATATATCGGTCCAAATCTCGGCCGAATCTGGGCCGAATTTGGGCCGAATCGGCCGTTTTTTCCCCCTGAAAACAGTAAATCTCGGGCCTGGGCCCAACTCAAGTTCGGCGATATTTTTCCGATATATCGGACGATATCTCATGTCCGATATATCGGGCGAGATCTCGGACGAGATCTCACCTGTCAACCAATTTCTCCCCATCACATCTCTATGTACAGCGGACTGCAGGATTCAGCTGGTCCGGCATGCCTGAATATTTTATTATTTTTTTTAAATCCAAAAAATCGAACCGGTCAAATTTTTTCCTATAAATACCATTCACCTAATCTCAAATTTCACACCTTATTTTCAAAGAGAAAATCAGATTTTACTATTTATCTTTAAAAAAAATTGCACTCTTCATTACTTGATTTAAGTAAGTTCTAAACGACCCGGATTTGTTTGAAACCGAACGATCCAGACCGTTCAAAGGTTTCTTCATTTACAGATCTACTGTTCTTGTAAGTTTTGTAATTAATTTCGATTTATCTGTATTTTATTTTAATTTTTTTAGCCAAAAATAACATAAAAGAAGTTAAAAAATGCTTGAAGTTAAATAAGATATGTAGTAATAAAAGCTGTATATAGGTATTATAATTTTTTTTCCATCTTAATGTATCTGTAGTTAGTTTTTGTGTACTTTGTTAGTTACTATTTTTTTCATTTATTTATTCATTTTTGTTAACTATTTCAACATAAAATAGCATAAATGAAAAAAAAAGTTAGAAAATGATAATACCTATAAAATAATAGATGAACATTTTTCATTTGCTCTTAGTTACTGTTACTAACATGTTAAAATTTACAGCAACATTTTTTACATTCACTTACTCCTTATTTTAATTATTTCATTATTATCTATGGACTATGATATATAAATGTTAGTAAATGGTAAAACCTATAAAATAATACATGAAATTTTTTTATTTGTTGTTATTTAATGTATACTAACTTATTTTACAGGGATGAAATTTTTTCCTTTTATTTTATTTCTTTTTGTAATTATTTCATTATTATCTATGGACTATGACATATAAATGTTAGAAAATGGTAAAACCTATAAAATAATACATGAAATTTTTTTATTTGCTGTTATTTAATGTATACTAACTTCTTTTACAGGGATGAAATTTTTTCCTTTTATTTTCTTTATTTTTGTAATTATTTCATTATTATCTATGGTCTATGATATATAAATGTTAGAAAATGGTAAAACCTATAAAATAATACATGAAATTTTTTTATTTGCTGTTATATAATGTGTACTAACTTCTTTTACAAGGATGCAATTTTTTCCTTTTATTTTATTTCTTTTTGTAATTATTTCATTATTATCTATGGACTATGATATATAAATGTTAGAAAATGGTAAAACCTATAAAATAATACATGAACTTTTTTTATTTGCTGTTATTTAATGTATAATAACTTCTTTTAAAGCGATGCAATTTTTTCCTTTTATTTTATTTCTTTTTGTAATTTTCACCATTTTATTACTATTTATATAATTTCCCACTATCGTAACTTCAAAAATATATTAGAAGATGTAAATATCCGATATTTTATGAAAAAATTACATATTCAATAAGCTCATAATTTTCTGCATTTGCTGTAATTTTTTTGGATTTTTTTTTTTTTTAAAAAAAAAAATGGGGAGGAGAGAGAAAAAGTTCGGCCGATATATCGGCCGAACCGATATATCGGCCGATATGAAAAATCGGCCGGGATATCGGCCCGGCCGATTTTTTTACCCCTGGAGAGAATAAACCCCACGTAGCTGGCCATATGGCCACCGTGCATGGGCGGTGTAGCATTGGCTAAATGTAGGACCCACATGATTTATAGTTAAATGGCTGGCTACAGGTAGCAACCATGTAGCCAGCCATTCTCTCTCTCCTCTTTTATATATATATATATATATATGTATAACTTGTATATAGTTTTTGATTTTTTTATTTTCTCTTTTTATTTATTTATTTGATTATTTTGGATTTTTTGTTTTGTTTTTTTGTATAATTTGTATATTAGGGCAAATAATTATTTTTTCTTTACTTTATTATTTTATTTTTTATACAAAAATAAAAAATAACTCTTTACCTTTTGATTTTTTTTTCCTTTACATTTTGTAAACAAAATATATGAGAAACAAAAAAATAAAATTATTTTATAAAAAAAATAGAATTATAGCTATTGAGAAACAAAAATAAAATTTTAAAGTTATTTTTTAAGCACTGTGTATTTTCAAAATTTCTCAAATTAAATATCCGGACTAATTACGATAGCCTGATAAAAATACTTTAAGAATTCAAAGTCTTTTGACACTTTCAAATGCTTAAAACACTGTGTTTTACAAATAAGGGTATCCCTTAGCTGTGTGGGAAATATATTTGAGAGTATCAAAAGACCTTAAAGTCTTAAAATATTTTTATCAGGTTATCGTAATTAGTCCGGATATTCAATTTGAGAAATTTTGGAAATACACAGTGCTTAAAAAATAATTTTAAAGTTTTAAAGGAGATATCGACAACATAGACAGTTATTTTTTAAGCACTGTATTTCCAAAATTTATCAAATTGAATATCCGGACTAATTACGATAGCCTGATAAAAATACTTTAAGACTTTAAGGTCTTTTGACACCCCCAAATATATTTTTCACACAACTAAGAGATACTCTTATTTGTAAAATACTGTGTTTTAAACATTTGGGAGTGTCAAAAGACCTTGAATTCTTAAAGTATTTTTATCAGACTATCGTAATTACTCCGGATATTTAATTTGAGAAATTTTGAAAATATACAGTGCTTAAAAAATAATTTTAAAATTAAAAAAAAAATTACTGTTCAATTTTTCCCCTTTACATTTGTAAATAAAATATATGAGAAAAAAATATGTATGTTTTGTTTATTTAATTACTTGTGAAAAATATGTAATGTGTTTATATTTATTTTCTTTTCAATTTGTTAAAAAAATGTATATAAAAAAATAATAATAAAATATTAAAAAGTAGCCATTCTAGTTAACACTATACTGTATGACGAGGCTGGCTAAAAATTATAGCCAGCCATGTCATCAAAAAAATATTATTTAATTATATGGCTTGCTATATTTAGTGACATAGCCAGCCATATATGGCCATCCCACACCACTTGCCCTTAGTGGGTAGGAATTATTTTCTAATGTATAGAAACACATAAACATGCCATGAGTAGGAATTCTTTTATAGGAAAAAAATTTGTAATTTACTTGGTAATTGCATAAAAAGATATTTGAAGAAAAAAGAAGAAAAGAGTGAGAAAGAAAGAGAAAAGATAATGGAGAAATTGATTTTCTTGCGAAGAAATAATACGAACACTATAATTTTTTATAACAAGAGATCATCTTTTCACCACTTAGATAATAATAAGTAGATACATTTTATTATAAAACCACATGTGTTCCCATCACTTCTCTTTATCCGAGAGAGAAAATGGAAGAAAAAAGTTAAATTCATTTTCCTCTTTTTCAATAATTTTCAAACAAAGAAAATGAAGAAATCTCTTGCATTCACCTATTTTTCTTTAATCTTTTGCATTCTCCTATTTTTCTTTCATCCAAATGGATTCAAGGGCTTTATCTGAAATTATCCAATAAATATTATTTGATACTTTTCATAATGTAAATGTGTGTTTGGCAACTCCAATTCTAGATATTAAAATTTCAAATTTTAAAATATTAGAGATCTAATTTATATGTTTATTAAATAGTAGATTAAAAGTAAATATAGAAAAATAGGAGTTTTGAAATATAAAAGTGTTTTGTTTGAGTGGATCTCCGCCACCTTAATCTAAATACTTAATTTAAAATGCCCTACAAATATTTACAAAACTTTTCTGCTCAAATAATCACCAACCTCTCCATCCTCTTTATCACAGCCAAATAGCAAGAATGCAATATTTAATATAAGTAAATTTTCTTTTAATTTCCTAAAATCATAATATTCTACATTAGAATCTCACGTTGCAAAATTTATTAGGAGATACGGGACATAGTGTAATTCCTATTTTAATTTTACCAGTATACCGCTCATCAAGTATCGGTGCACCGATGCATATCGGTACACCTGTACTTGATGAATGTTATACTGGTAGAGGTAAAATGGGAATTACAATTTATCCCGTGTCTGCTAACAAATTTTACCAATGTTAGAATAATCGTCCCATGGTTAACGAAGGATTGGTAACTTAGTAGGTGTTTTATGGATCTAAAATGTGCTGGGACCCCTTTGCATGGCACCAAACAAGGAACTTCACAAAATTAATTGGTGATAGCTTTCTTCTAAAAAAGTCATATCTGTTTGAAGAAGAAATATTATAATAAAATTGCATATTTCTAAACTAACATCAACCAATTCATTTATCTGGAGTTTTAAATTACTAATTTTTCTTTAGATGGATTAAAAAATGTCATTTTCTTTAAGGCTTCTTCAAATAAAGAAGCAGCTCACCTATAAATGATACATTTTCTAAAAACATTTTTAAAATATATTAACTATCATGGCCTCACATTGTTCATCAATTATTTAAGTAATTCATGCATGGTATTTGGTGAGAAATGAAAAGATGAAATTTAAAATAGGTGGAGTCAAACATAATTCCTCTCAAATGAGAATATTAGATCATTTGTCTATTGATCATTCTCCCCAAATAACATATCCTCAGGAAAAATAAATTTTTAAAAAAAAATCTAAAAGATTAAAATTTCATAATATTCACACACAAAAATTTAATGATGAACAATGTAGACTAATATGTTGAGGGGCGAAGAGACCCTTAATATCATTATCATCATCAAAGTCAAAATCTTATCTACTTAATATCAATTTTTTTGAATTCTACAGAAGAAATTTCCATCTTAGAGAGTGACATCAGCCATAAAAAGACAAGCTTTCAACTATCAAACGGTTGAAAAAAGACCTATTAAATCATACATGATAAATAAATCATTAGATAAATAATTTTATTTATAATAACTTATTCAATAGTAAAAACATATTTAAATAAATATTAGTTTTTTATTGAATCTAAATATAAAAAAGCAAATGATGTTTTTAATTATTTAAATTCGTCATTTAGTAAACTACGTGAAATTCGTGGACTCATGGGAATATGTTTACCCAGTAAATAGATTCGAATCATATACTTCGGTAAAGTATTTAGTTTCTGTCTACTAATTGGCGGGATCTGGCTCAGTGATTGAAGAAGCTAAACCGTTGACCAGATGGGCCCCACTTTGAATGGGGATTGGCTATTGTTCCAATGAAAGTGGATTTTGTTCACAGTGGTGTAGCTCAGTCCAATAGGTGTATCTCAATCGGTAATCTCTTATCTCACGAAGTGAGAGATGTTAGGTTTGAGCTCACATGGCTTCACAAAGTGTGCTTTAAGGGCAATAGATATCACCAATGGGGGTTTTACATTGGTTTTTCACCGTAATTTTTTTTTACAAAAAGTGAATTATATCTTTTTTGACCTATTTTTCTAAAAAAAAAATGGCCGTCCATCTGCGATTCCTCATTCCCTGATGGAGGTCTGGGATTGTTCGATCTTCTGGTGTAAAAATTCGTGGAATGTACTGCCTAGTTGTGGTGTACATCAGAACAACAGCATTGATCACTGGATCTGGGGCCACTTAAAAAGTTGGAGGTCAAAATCAACCAATGCGCACCATATAATTCTCCCCCAGAGTGTCATCTAATTCTTCAATTTTTTTATCCTTAGGTAGAGAGAGTTGAATCTATAAATTAGGACATTATCTAAACCACTCAACTTGTCATTTTTAAAGTTAAAAACATGTACGAGCCATGTCAAATAGAAGTGTGGCACCGTGACGTATCAAAACAGCCTCAATAATTTGTAAGGGGTTTAGTCTCGTGGTCAAGATACTTACATGGAGTTGAGTTGGATTCACTCTCAATTCTAACGAGCTACTTTCGATAGATTTCATCAGTATGTAGATTGAAAGATTTACATATATCTGTAAAATTAATCTCATCTTCAATATAAAGTGGGAACACCCTTATTATCTAAAAAACAATACCTATTCATTCATTTTATTCATGTTTATAAATGTATAACTATCAGAATTTGTTGAATATGTAAGATAAATATGCATAACACAAACTTTATTTTAGGTTAGATTTGAGTTAAGAGATTGTTAGATCTAGCAATCGACTGAGTCAAGTTTAAATAATCTGTTTATGTAATTTTCAACCCAAGCTTTACCCAAGATTGAGTCTTCTTATTCAGGACTCGTCGTTAAACTTTAAACGGGGTTGCGCATTTTCGAAAAGGATATGTAGAAAGTAATAAATACAATGTGGTATAAAATTTGAAACTTTTCAAATCATTTTAGTCTTGTGATTTTGTACTATCAAATTTTGATTGCTGTAAATAATTTAACTTTTGTGGCTTAATTCACAAAGTTATGATGATTGAATGAAAAAAAATTATAAAAATTATTTAATCTATAGAAATTCTTTATCCAATGCAACCACATAAAAGCTATAATAGATGCATAGTCTCTCCATTAAAAATCAATACACTTATTTCCCTGCAGTTACTCTTATTATAATTGTCATCCTTTTTTTTTGGATTTATGTGTAGGAAACCTCAGACACAGTTGTACTAAAACCTCCACAGGTGGTATCTCTACCCCTTAAGGCATCACCAAAATTAGTCTGTGGAGTTTAAACGTGACATCTCCCATTTTTTGAAGTGAGAGTTAACCATCCGAACTAACCCTATAAGAGGCCCACATAAATTCTAGCCCTAGTTGGTCTTAAATAATGTATCTATACATGTTTTTAAAACTTCTTTCCTTAAATTATGGAAACAAAGAATCTTCCAATGTAACCAAATATAAAAATAAATCTTCCGTACATGAGTTATTGAGAGTAACAATGTTTGAAAATTTAGTGTCAAAATAAAATAGGAACCCTTGTTTAAATGTCTCCTCTTAGCTCACCAGCATAGGATATATATATATACTGCATAGGATCATTTTTATTTTTTAATAGTTAGACTTTTACTATTCTGATTCTCTCACCAACTAAGTAAAATGTAAGTGACAAAGTTTTGTCTAAAATTTTTATTTTTCAAAAAAAATTTAAAAGTTTATTTATTATATTGTAATTGTGTAAAATAATTAAAAAGAATTTAGCCACATTACATCCATTGGTTGAGAGGGTCTCACTTTATTGAATCTAATCTGTTGAGAAAATGCTCCCTATTTGTATTTAAAATGATTATACTTTTCATTTAAATTGAAATGGAGCCTGTAATTGATGAAGGCTTTTGTCAAAAGCCTGGTCATATTCAAACTACACGTTTAATACATGATTAATGAATGATGTAAGACCCATTATTAAGTTTCTTCGTATTATACAAAAGAGAAATGTTGATTCCACTAGATAAGGAGACAAGTTAGATAAATAAAATAGTCAAAATCTACCTATATTTTTCAAATTATATGATTATCTTAATGCAAAGGAGATGGAGTGATCCTGAATTTGATTTTCCCTCTATTCCAAATAGTCACTCCATGTAAAGTTATTCGGTTTATGTGGATAGGGAGACTTGCATGTACTTCACAGATTAGTCGGGTGTAGGCTACTCCATGTAGAGTTACTCAATTTGTGTAGGTAGACTGCCTTTTACATGCTCCGAAAATTAGTCGGGTGCTCTAAGAAGTATAGATACTTTGTTCATAAAAAAATTTATATAATCATCATTATCATATCATCGACCAGTATATAGTAAACATAATCTCTAATGTAAACATGATACAAATGATATAGAAACACACTAATACAATGAACCCTTGCATGAATTTTTATTTTTTATTTTTAAAAACTAGTGCTTGCCGAATTTTTGGCCAAGATTTTTCTCTCTCCTCAAATTTTTTTAAAAAAATCTTGGTGGCTTTTTTTTTAAAAAAAATCATTTAAAAAAATAAAAAGGCTGTTTTTTTAAAAAAATAAAAAATATAAATATCGACCGATATTTCAAATATCAGCCGAGATATCGACCAGGCCCATGTTGATATTTGTATTTTTTTAAATAAAAAATAAAAATCAGCTGATACCATATGTATCAGCAGAGATATCTCACTCGTAGAAATCTCGATATATCTAAGTTGATACATACAATATCTCAAGATTTCGACCCCTAGACCACACACAGTCGCACAACGTGCAGCCCATGAGAATATCATGTATAAACTTGGACTCCAATCCAATTTTTTTACCGATTTGTATTGGCCGATACGATCAATACATCCCTCTCATCGCTATAACCATGCATATCACCAGTCTAAAAGCACAACATATCAATCGATACTTAAACCTTTAAACGTAAGTGTCAAAGGCCCATTGTTACCGTTTAAAAATTATGTGTTCAAGTCTAACATACGTCAAATAGAAAAAACTTTATAAAAAATAATTTTTCAAATTCAAATACTCCCTTCGTTCTATTTTAGTTCTCTCATTTGAAATATTTATGTTTTTTAAGGAATTCTTTACATAAAACTAACACTTAATGTAATCTCATCTATTTTCAACACACTTTATACTACTTTAATAAAAATGAGACAACTATTTTGGGATAATTTTAAAATCCATATAGGACAACTAATTTGAGACAGAGGGAGTATAATTGTCAACTCTAAATTAACAGTATAGATAACTTAAATAATTATGACAATGGTAGGGTGGCCATGAACCATTGATGCTCCAAGACAGAGTGAGAAAAATAAGCACATAGTGACACACATCAGTTTTTTAAATTGATATCGATCGGTATCAGCCTCCTTTATTGACCATCTGCATGAATGAGTAGTGCATGATACTTAAATTATGATATTTAGGAAGTTTCATTTCAAATCTTTTATGATTTTCTTAGTTTTTTTTCCTCTTTTTCTTTATTTTTTACTATATTTGTCGATATCTATTGATTATTTAAAAAGAATTAATAGATGAAATAATATCATGGCATTTTGCATGTTGACTGAGAATGGAGGAATTTGAATGTAATTATTTAAAGTATAATCTTCATAATAAGTATGGGTATGGCCATGTTGATTAGAATTTGAATGCAAGTATTGAGATGCAGATGCAAATTCTGCTTTTGCATTAGAGATCTTTTGTAAGATTAAGATCTGAATTCGAATTTTATTTAATAAATCAATTTGGGAATTGTAATATATTCCAGAATATACTCTTAGATTAGATGGTTAAAAATTTTATATTTTATTAAGAACTTAATTTCCTAGTACTATTTTATAGAATGGGGTAGTGGGCCTCAGTTCATGGAAACTAAAGCAAAATTGACAGAAAATAAGAAAAAAAAGAGAGAATAATATCCATTCTGCGGGCCACAGACCAGCCCAAAGTGCTGTTGGGCTAAGTTTTTGTTGTTCTTTTAAGCCCATCAACTGGACCAGGGTCTATTTTCTTGTGTGAGTATTAAATGGCTTACTTAGTCTGTGGTCTGGGACCAGATCATAGGTTCAAGACCCATAATATTCGATTACACTTGAGTCAGGTCCATTCTATATCTAAATAATATACATTACCAAAATATATTAGAAGAAATAATACACTCACAAAATTTAGGTCCGAATCAAGCCCATAATCATCATAGAGTTCAAGTCCATCAAGGCTTGGATCCATATTCCCCCCAATTACAGATTCAGTCAGGCTTGTTTCTGATACGAGTAGCTGAGTTCATATCAGCATCAGCTGAACCTTGCAATAAGGGGCATATAGGCCAAAATTAGGCCGACCCAGATTTCGGTTAAATTTGGCCCAAATTTTCCAAAAATGGACCAGACACTGTCAATATTTGTAACTGCTGACGAACAGCCCAATTAATCATTCTAGTTTATATAAAAGACATAATATTACTGAAAACGCGGAAATCTAAAATTAGGCCCATATACTTGAAATTTAAAGTGACTTCAGATCATTCCCCATTTAAGATGACAGAAATCGTGAAACTGTTTCATTTTTAATGAGATTTATTATTGTTTATACGATCGATCAAGACCGTATATCCTGTAGGATCCACCTATCTTTAAGCATAACCTGAAAATTCCTTTCAGAAAATCCCCAAGGCCCTGTAAATGGACTTTCAAGTTTCAATACTGAAGAAAAGTAAACGTTCTTTTAGTTCTTCTTGTGGGCCTGTTCATCTGAACTCAAGCAAGAAGTGAAATGGGCCCTGACATCTGGGATAGAAATTGGGTCTTTTTCTAGGCCCGTGGTAATACCGTGGCCCAACCTTTTTTATTAGTGTGATAACTAAATATGCATCTAACATGGGTTAAGCCTTACATGATTAGGTAGAGTATTTAATGAATTAAGAAAGAAAGAGGACTCTTTAGTTCAAATGTTTTATATTCATAAAATAGAACATAAAAAATCAATTATTTTAATAAATTATAATTATAAGAATCAAATTTATAATACTATATATATTTGTTAGTGAATAAACCGACTTTATACACTTTTATTGATTTTAGAGTTTTAAAAGTTGAACTAAATCATACGAGACTTAGTTAGACCTGAGCTTATTATTAAGACGATTTCATATTTAAAACAGTTTATTTATCCAAAAACTATCACATTTTTTTTTTACTATTATCTTTCATCTAAAATGTGAATTTCATTATTTGCTTTTGAAGTCCAGTAGTTAAATTTAATTAAATTAAAGGATGATCATTCTAACACAGGATGAATATTTTAACAAACACGGGTTTTAGTAAACTTTCAATTTTATCCCCTTCCGTCCGTACAAAAAAAAAAAAAAAAACCTAACTTTCAGAATTCAGTTCACTTTCTAGCCAATTGGTGCATTGGACCGGTGCACCGCCCGGATAGTTAGAAAACCTTTCAGAAATCAGTTCACTTTCCAGTGAATCGGTGCACTGGATCGATTCACTGGAAAACGGAAATTTGAGCAAAGTGATTTGTAAAAGTGTCTAAATCGGTACACCGATTCACTAGAAAATGATTCGGTTGGTGCATCAATTTCTAAATGTCTGATTTTTTTTTATTTTTTCGTAAAGACGGAAGGAGATAAAATGGAAAGTTCACTAAAATCCGTTTGTGTTAAAAGACTTATCCCGTGTTAGTACGGGCACCCAAATTAAATTGTCATAAAAATAATTTAATTAACAATATAGTTTTAAAAGATTGATTGATTTTACATTTTATACATGTCTTTTTTCAAAACAACATTTTACATTTTTTACATTATCATATAAGACTGAGCATCCTCTCTGAAACTTATGAGGAAAAAAGTTGGCTGATTTTATTTTATTTTATTTAAAAGTAGGTTGATTTGTTTGGCATCATGTGACGAATGAAAGGGTACGAGAGACAGTGATTTTGCACCTTTGACCAGAGAGGAGGGAAACGGCGCTTTCATCATCTTGCATCCCACTTAGAATCAATAAATAGCGTGTATTCCTCGTGAGCATGATGCCCTTATGCTCCATCACTACCGCTAAATTACTAATATGCCTTTGTTCTTAAAAGAACTCATCTACTAAAAATAGACATGTATGGCTCACTTTGTTGGATGTGATGTAAAGATGGCTCACTTTGTTAGATGTAAGTTTAAGAGAATCGAATGAATGGTTCTTTTAAGAAATTTCACCTTTATTTGATAATTCAGATTAAGTTTCATCTTCGGATAGAGCTTTTGTTTGATAATTAAGAATTAAAAATAAATTTTTTTTTTTATATCTCTCTCCTCCTCCTCTCCCATTTCCACTTTTGAAAATCCTTTTCAAGTAAGGGTTATTTATAATATCCAAGGTATTCTCTGATTAAAGATAGTAACTCTTGTAAAATTTAACCTTCATCCAAACGCAACATCTATTTTTTGATTTCAAACTTTTTAAAATAATTGATTCATACTCATAATACAATTTGAATGATAAATTGATAGTAAAATTTTATAAACTAGAAGATAGATACAAATGACCTATCATTGATAGAACTCACTTTGAGACATTTCTCACTAAAATCTGAATAAAAACCATCACTTCCAACACATGTTTCAAAAACCAATTTCCTTATTTCAAAGTAACTTTAAATAATTTTTTAATCTAGTGTGAGAAATCATGGGATGTATGCAGTGGTACGTATGTAAAGTAATTTTAAATTCATTTGAATTTGAATTTGCACTTCACATAAAAACAAACTACTCAAATTACAATACTATTCACATAATAGCTTTTTCAAGCGTTTTAGCCCAGTAACAGTTTTTAAAGGGTTAACTCAAGAGAGAGTTGACTCGAAAGTCAAGAAATTCCTTTATAAAGGGAGATATTGAATTCGATTTATATTCAACACTGCTTTAATCATTCTTTATATTTGTTTACGAGAGATTTGCACATGTTCCAAAAACTAATTTGATTAAAATACTTTCTATCTAAATACAAGTGAGACTTCTGAACATCTTGATGATAAAAAAAAAAAAAAAAATCCAAATTTTGATTTGAAAATCGTGAAGATATTTTCAAATTTTGATTAAATATGATGTAAGGACACTGGCCTCAAAATGGAAACCCGTTTGTAAAATGAAGGGCAGTTTCGTCAAATGGCATTATTGAATATTCCACCTCCATATCCACTTTGGTTCGTGGGTGGCAGCCTCATCATTGTGGCCCATCTCTCACTGATTGGCTTGGGCCCACCTCATAATCTATGTCAAACCACAGGCCTCCCCACTCACATATTTGGGTTTTTTATTAAAAGAAATCTTATAACATAAGTTACATGCTCTTCAATATTTCAATCTGTATTGAGTAAATAATTTTTTATTTTTATTATAAAATAAAAGTCAACATGCCGAGTTGGGTTTTAGTTGGAATTTCAGCCCTGAAGTGACAAGTACCCCATTTTCCATGATTGACACGTAACAAATGATACTAAATGATTAAGTTTCTATTATATAATTTTATAAAATTTGGTTACTTAGACTATTCTAAATTGAGAGAAATATAATTAGCATATACTTTCTTTGAGATAAATTTAGAATAAAAATTAAGAAATTAGATTAGTTAACTTGAGTTGACTTAATTATAATTGAGTATTTGAGTCAACAAATTTTAAATTTCAAAAGAAAAAATGACATATTAAGTTATCTTTAAATTATGTAGAATATACTTCTTCTACTTAAAGAATTACCTAACACAATGTTTAGAGTTTAGAGAGAATCTACACTCCTTTTTTATTTATTTTCCAATTAAAATACTATTTTACTTTTGAAATAAAAAATTAACAGAGGACTAAGACTTTAATAATAAAATGTTCTCTTATCATTTTATAAATAAAAATTAGATTACAGATAGAGAAGTTAGTCCAAATTTATTTAGCCGTGATACCATCCCAAGTTTCCAACTACAGTATTTCTGACGTCGGATATTATTGTAGGAAGAGAAGGTTTCTACGCCACGTTCCTAGTGATTCCACACGTGTAATGAAGATAAGACCGCACGTGGAAACCGAGGAATTCTCCTATGTGGTTCCTGTCTCCCTGATGAGGCTGTATGTCTCAACTCTCAGCAACATAATGAAAATACCATTTGATATAATTTAATATATGTATTTTTTATTTTTATTAGCCGTTCTCTTTTCAAAGAATAAGGTATTCAAGCGTCTTTGAATTCTACTGGTGTTTCACCTTATTTATTTTAAGAGCATATTTAAACATTTCAATCTGCACAAAATAAGTACAGAATTAAAGAGAGTGACTCTTTTTGTAACGATGAATGTTTGATTTTAAGACTTTCCACAAACAATAGTAGGAATTGACAATCAAACTAACTCTTCAAATATAATAATATTATTTTTAAAGTTATGAAAATATAAAGATAATAATATAATAATTAGTAGTTTTTTTACCATAACATAATTACGATATTATCAATTTTTCTTAATAACTTGTATAAAATCTCTTATCCAGTATGAATAGTTCAGTTGGTCTCAACTTTTAATATTAAATTAGAGGTTTTGAGTTTGACTCCAATTAATCTTACTTGATATATTAGATTAGTCTCATTTCTAATATGTAGTTGGAATACCTATGTATTAAAAGTTTCTTATTCTTTAAATACATTAATAGTTATTTTAATTTAAAGTGTCATTATTCATTTGTATATTTATTCATTTTAATTTTAAGTGTCATTATTCATTTGTATATTTATGAACAAATTAAAATAAAGAAATGTTAGAGAGCTAAGGAATTTAACGGGTAAATAATATTGTGCTTTAGATAATTTATATAGTATTCATTTGTTTTTTATTATAAGAATTTCATAAATTGGATTTTTTGAAAAATTAAATAATAAGAAAATAAGTCCTACTACAGTTAGATTTAACCATTCGAGGATTGTAGAGACTAATAGTGACATTATGATTTATTTTGTTAATTTTCACTTTTTTGAAAATTTTATTTTGAGATAACTTTGAATTTCTTTTAAAGAAAAGCACGTTAGATGGTTAGAAAATTTAATGCAAATGCCATAGTATGATTTACATCATTTATTAGTTTTTATTTGATTTATAAATACTTATATTTTTTGGCATGTTCTAAAATAGATATTTGTTTTAAAAATTTAAATATCTGATATATATCATTTTTTTAATTTTTATATATCGCTTGTACTGACTTGTCTTATACTATTTGATACTCTGTCAAAAAGTTCAAATTTAAAATTATAATAAAGGAAAATGGGTTTTCTATTTTCTATTTTTCAAATTTTTAAACTTTTTAAAGAAAAAAGAAACAAGGCCAATAAAGCGTTGTGTCGGACTTCGTAGGCCTGGACCCGGTAGTCGATACTTGAACCCTGCCGACAATCTAGATCTGCCGAATGATACGGTAGCACTTAGCACTTAGCACTTAGCACTTAGCAGTGGCATGTTTTGTCTAAATACTACATTGATGAGGTTAGCCGGTATATTTAGTTTTAATTTTTAAAATAAAATTACTTAGTATAAAAATACATTTCAAATTAATTAATGCAAGAAATATTTAACTATTTAATATTTTATTTATATTATAATATCCAGATTTTTAGAAAACATAACTAATTTTTGATATATATACAAGTCTTTTTATTTAGAAAAAAGTTAAGAGAAGTAATCTTTTAGAGTGGAGTAAGAATCAAACTTAAAACTTGTATTTTATGAGATAATTTTTTAACTATTACTTCAATTCTATTTGGTAATATTTTGTTATGATAAATTTCAATTAATTTATCTGAAAAATTCTTTTCATTTTAATAGAGTTTTCATAGTCAATAACACATTTAAATATGCTTTTTATATTTAAATAAATGTAATTGAATATGTTTCAAATGATTCAAAGAATTCATTTCAGTAGTTCTACACACAATTGCCACCTGTACGGTTAGATGTCAGCCACGACTTCGAACTTGGGGTGAGGGGTTACGTAAGGCGTGAGAGCCCTGTCGGCTTGTCTCGCTGTCGGGCGGCTTTTTTGTTTTGGGCAGGTCTTCTCCTCTAATGCAAGAAACCTTCCAAATAATCTTGTCCGCTCAAATTCTCATCGTCATACGCCCCTTGATTCGGACGGCTTGGATTGCACTCATAGACTCTGATCACCTCACATGCATAAAATCTCCGAGTCGAGAGGTGAGTTGAACTTTGCTTTTAACAACTCGCTGAGTTAATCAGTTTCCGTTTCACTCTCGTTGCCACTGTTGAGATAATATCGAAAGGTTAATATGAAATGGGTCACTTTTCTACTTTTGAACAACTAATGATAGCTTAATATCGTGCTGAACAGCCACGTCAGCTACCCTGTTCCCGTTTTGCCCTCAGCTCCTTCCTCTTATCATCACAAGGCCATCCACGCTTACTCGGTAACGACGAGCATTGATTTAAATGAGTCGGACTCACTTAGATGTAAATTCGAATTCAGATTGTGTTAAATTTTTCAAAGTATAATTAAAACTTTGCATTTATTTTCTATTTATGATTTGAACTTGAATTTATTATAAATATTAGTATTATAACATTTAAAACAATTAAATTTAGAAATAAAAATTTAAATTAATTGAGTAATTAAGTTTTCACAATGAGAAAGAGCTCGGATATCATATACATGTAATTAGTAAGTAATATAATAAAAATAATCGAAAAACGTATAATTATTTTTAAAAACTATAAAAAATAGGAATAAAGTAATTGAGAAAATGTAGTTGAGCGGTGAGAATGTAGTTTCCGTGTAACATCGTAACATCCTTTAGCAATAAGTATTTCATAAGAATAAAATAATGCAAATAATTAAAAATATAAATCTATTTATAATTATATATCGAGCGAATGATGTTAGAGTTTTCAGATTTTTGATATGCACGCCTAGTGGTAGTTCTGTAGTTTCAGTCTCAATGAGTGGTAATTTTGTACCACTCGATGTATTAATTCACCGTCCCCTCAAACTCTTGCTTTATTTTTTGCCTTTCAATCTATTCGCTGGCAAAAGCTTCGACGACTTCTTCTCAGATAGAAAAAGAAGAAGGAAGCAGTTTTAGATCAGAAGCGGGTTTCTGAGCGGTACTTCTGGTTCGCTCGGGTTTTAGATCTCAGTGTTCCTAGCATCCCTAGCTGAGACTTTTTGGGCTCTGGTTTTCCGGTTGATTGGAAATGATATTCCAGGCGGTTTTATCAGCTGCGAGCTTCTGAAAAGCTGTTCTCTTGCAGCTTCTTTTGCTTGCTGCGTTGTTTTGTAGAGAGATAGAAGGAACGGAGGAGAACATGACGTCGGGAGCGAGGCTGCCGACGTGGAAGGAGAGGGAGAACAACAAAAAGAGAGAGCGGAGGAGGAGAGCGATCGCGGCGAAGATATTCGGAGGGCTGAGGATGTACGGAAACTACAAGCTACCCAAGCACTGCGACAACAATGAAGTCTTGAAGGCCCTCTGCGCCGAGGCCGGTTGGGTCGTCGAGGAAGACGGTACCACCTATCGCAAGGTCATCTCTTTTTCCTCTCTCTCTCTCTCTCTCTCCGTCTCAGGGTGCTTTGCTTTCCCGGCGCACGATAGTATTTGTCTTAGGAGATACCGAGATAAGGTGCTTGCGAGTTGCGACCTTGCAACGCGGCGCACAGTAATGTGCTCCTTTTGTGTAGGACTATCATGCGCCTTGGGTCTGCTATCTTGCCCCTTCCCGTTTGTGGAAAAGTCAAGAATTAACTGAGATAACAGACACTAAATTTATAAAAATCTTACTTCATTAGATATTTTTTATTACTAAAAATCGAATAATCAGTAAAATGAAAATGGAAAAGTATTTCCATTGTTTATTTAGATTGAATAATTTAAAATATCTAATAATATATTTTTGTGATGATTTGTGGTTTCCACAGAAAGATATTATTTTGAAAACCGAATCAAATCTTACGGTTTAGCTCAGCTGGATTCTTAAGATGATTCCGTTCATTTAAGAAGTATTTTTAATTATTTTCTTTCTATTTTTTAGTCCACACGTTATTGAACTAAACCATTGGAAAAAAAAAATTCAACCTTTTTAAAGCTGCGTCCAAGAGCAAGTTTGCTGACTTGATGAAATTGAAAATGAGCCACGCGTCATTGAAAGTATGCCAGAAAACAAATTCATGACTGGTCATGTGAAGAAGGGAAGAAAAACGTGCAGCGGAATGGACGAAATTGCCCTCGTTTTTTTTTTGTTGAGAAAACTCGTTTTCCGGGAACTTCTTGGAAGTTTCGCCGTTTGGGAAGTAGATTGATCATTCCTCGTTTTTGGACTTTAGGAGGAATTGCATTCCTTTTCTCTGAAAATTCCAAGATTCCTCCATCCGCTTTCCTCTTTTTTCCGTGCTCTCGTCGCTTTCTCTCCTTTGTTGCATCTCAGGCACTCAGCACATCACCTGGCCTTCTCCTTTTTATGTTCAATACTATGCTCACGTGATACATCCATTGGGTTCTCTGAAATCGCATCTTCTCTAAGGGCAAAATGGTCAACTCGCATAGTATGCGTGACCAATATATCCCTTTAGCACAAAAATAAAAAAATATAATTAAAAAGAATTAAATAGTTAAAAATGGATACTTACATCCTATCTAAAAATGAGGTTATTATTTGTGTCTTTGATTTTTGAAGTTTAAAACAAATTAATTTATGAAGTACTTCCTGGATTTGTATGAATTTATCAGATTAACATTATCTTTATTATTAAAGAAAAACTTCAAAGAATTTAATTATTTGATTGACAATTAATCTCTTCAAATGAAGTAATCTCTTTCCCTCATGCAAAATGTGCTTTCATGTACATCCTCTTCCATGCAGACCACGCTTGCCTGACCTTGTAGTGACCCCACAATCCCTATCTCATTTCATGATATGTTCTAGTGTAGGGTCTACTTTTCTCATTAGATCAAAGGTTGAAATTAGCTAGGGCAGACGTGGAAGTTCAATTAATAAAAAAAATTGTTTAGACTATGAATTAAAAGATAAAAAAATAAAATAGAAAAATTATAATTTATGCTCTCTTTAGCAAAAGTATCAATGCCCACAATTAAATGTCAATTCTTATTTAATTTGATGAAATCGTCATTCACTTCCATACGCCATGAAATGTGAAGAAATGGGAAAAATCCATTTGTCGCATTAGATTCCGATTCCATGATGCACTGTCCCTCCGTCAGTTCGGTAGGATGTGATAGTCAGTTTGTCACGACGGACTGTTGAGGTAGTTTAATGTTTTTTGGGTGCGGGATTCCGGATTTCCGGTATGATGTCTAAAGTCTTCTCCCTGCCTTTTCTTTTCTTTTCTTTTGTTTTTTTATTTTTATTTTTTTCTCTTTTTTTTTTCAACATGATTTAAGAACTCTTATTATCAGCTGAAGTAGCTCTAAAAGCAAAAGAGATTTGTAGATTAATAGATTAAACTCATATAAAAATCTAATTGTGGGGCCTGCGGTCGATCCAAAGAATCAATTCCCCTCCGTCTCACATTCACTTCATCCCTTGAATGCACCCTTAACTAATTTACAACCTATAAATAAAATTGATTTTTGAGAGGATTAAAAATATAAATTCATTTATTTGATTAAAATGAAATTTTATAAATGCTAATCTTATAAATATTCTATAGTCTTAAAGTAGAGCCATTAGGCTATTGACAAACTTCAAAAAAACCTGCTATTAATTATAAAACTGTTAAAATGGAAATATACGACTATAAAGTTGAATTTTGATAATTGCAAATCCAACTGGAAGTGAGTGGCAACTGGCAACCCATATGGTAATTAATGTATTATATTAAACTATTACAGCTATGATGAGTTTTTTTTTTATATATGGAGTGACATGATGGAGAGTTTGCCATTGGAGTAGCATCTTGATGGGCAAGGATCACTTACTGTTTTAATGGGTTTAGTCCGTCATCATTGCATACATTTTTACCCCTTAAAATCAGATGCAGGGGTCACTCTAATGGGTTTAGTCCCTCATCATTGCATACATTTTCCCCCCCTAATATCATTGCTTACTTTCTGACCATCCATTTTCTGGAATAGTATTCCACTCAAGTAATGCTGTAATGCAAGTAATGATGGGAACGAGGCCCAGATGCAGGACTTTAAAGATGCATTAGTAGATGGGAACATCAGCTCATCTTATTTTGTTCAAGACCCACATGACTGAGACAGAGCTACAGGGAACCACACATATGAGATGAGACGTCCACATGATTTTTGGAGTAACTGTAGTTTACCACAGGATGACAGGTTAGAATATCAAATCTAGTAAGATAGTCATGATAAAATTGATGGGCTCTTGAAAGATCAATTTTAAGTAGAAGGGATAATGGAAAACTTTCAATTTATCATAAGGTGGTGAATGATGTTATTAGAAACACTATTGCCTGAATCAATTCCCTTAAAAGTGTTAAGGACAAAATGAAAAAAATATATATCATGAGATGGTGCCCATTATTAGCAAAAGAACCGGCGGCCCAATCAATTCCTAGACTATAATTTCAATAACCAAAATCACATGACATAATGGTTTGAGACCTGTATTCACTTTGCATCTCTGCATGATAGGAGCCTCCTTTTTAATTATAAATATTAATATTTAAAAATATAATTTAATGGATCTGATAAAAATGAATTTTATTAACTACATAATAGAGGCCTTTCTAATGAACTCATCTGCACTCCAAAAGGTTGATCAACGCTTTAGGTGCTCACAATAAAATGCTTCATTCTTGTGCTTATAATTTAAAGCTATATCGGCCAAAGTTTATAGCTTTTACATAGTTTTCAGCTATTTCAGCATACCAAACAGCAAAAGTTATTCACTACTAAAAAAATAATGAAATAGCGTAAGTAATTCAGAAGAAATTGTTTGCTCATACGTAACTATTTGGTTATTTTCAGTGCCTTGTTAGCATAAATATTTTTGATAAATTGTTACCAGTTTGCATTTCATTATTATATATTACTTGAAAATTTCAGCCAATGAATGAGCTGCAAATTTGCAGTACAGCATATAATATAAATAGCGAATGTATTAAAAAAAAGTCTAAAATTGATTTTTTTTTTTTTTATGACCGAGGTGCCCAGGCCTCTTAAGAGCATCTTATTAGTCCTCACGACATGTGTAAGCCTCTCTACCCACATACTCCAGGTAAAACTACTGAGAATGTCCCTCTGAGGTGGGATGAGATTCGAACTTGGGACTTTCGCTCCCTTGAAGCGGGTTCCTAACCATACACCAACTCCTTGAGGTTAAAATTGAACCATTTACCAATATAATGTAAGAGAGCACTTAGCTTACTAACCAGATCTCCGGGTCTGATTGTTTGCTCAATTTTCTAATGCCTTCAGCTAAATGGTGGCATGAATGGCTGTGGATGAAGAACAACTGAACTGTCAGTTCCCGGTAAAAATATTCTTACAAGTAGTCAGTTTATTGTTCTTCTTCTCTGTTTACAGGGATGCAGGCCACTGGAGCGCATGGATATAGCAGGGGGGTCGACGTCTGCAAGTCCCTGTTCGTCATACCAACCGAGTCCATGTGCATCCTACAACCCAAGCCCTGGTTCTTCCTCCTTCCCTAGTCCTGTGAGGGTGCCTTATACTGCAAATTCCAATGCTGGCACTGATCCTAATTCCCTCATTCCATGGCTAAAAAACCTTTCATCTGGCACTTCATCGGCGTCCTCCACCAAGTTTCCCCATAACTTCTACAATCATGGCGGCTCCATCAGTGCCCCTGTTACCCCTCCTTTAAGTTCCCCAACTGCCCGTACACCTAGAATCAGAACTGACTGGGACGACCAGACTGGAGGCCCATCTTGGGGTTCACACCACTTCTCCTTATTACCATCTTCAACCCCTCCAAGCCCTGGCCGTCAGATCCTCCCTGATTCAGGATGGTTTAGCGGAGTCCGAATGCCAGGTGGACCATCTTCTCCAACGTTCAGCCTTGTATCTGCCAACCCATTTGGATTCAAGGAGGAAGTGTTTGCAGGTGGGGGATCTCGCATGTGGACACCGGGACAGAGTGGGACATGCTCACCGGTTGTCACAGGCACGCCCAACCACACTGATGTACACATGTCAGATGGATTTTCAGATGAGTTTGCATTTGGGAGCAACACGGTGGGGCTAGTGAAACCATGGGAAGGAGAGAGGATTCATGAGGAATGCGTATCTGATGAGCTAGAGCTCACCCTTGGGAGTACCCATACCAGGTGCAGCGCAGCCGACAATGCTTGATGAGATGGTCTGTCGGTCACTCCTCTGCTGTTTCTTCTTTGTTTGTTAGATAGATAGAGAGAGAGAGAGAGTTTGATGATGGTTGTTTAGATTCCTCCCTTGTTTGGAAATGCAGCAGGTGTGGCATCACCAGGCATTTCTCATAAAAAAATCGAAAATGTTCTTATATGATCAATGGTTGAGAGTATGAGGAGTCAAGGCTAAAGATAAATGATCGACCAAATTCTCATTCTGCTTCCATAGAAAATTTATCATCCATTTGCAAATTCGATGAATCACTCGGCGATCTATAGTCTCGACCTTGACTCTTTTGATCATTGAGAGCCATTTTCCTTTCCCTAAGAAGATGGATAATGTTTGCCATACATGTTCTATTGTCAAGGGGGGAACAAGTGAAGATGATTTGGGATCAGCGTTCAAGCATTTGATGTCATTTTTAAATTATAATTGTTACCAATTTTTTTCTTATGATATAATGACTGTGCATATGGTAGTTTTCATATAAGAGTCTCTTATGTTTCTTTTCTAACATTGACTTCATCTTCACATAGGGTGTTTTCTCATTGTTTGGATCTGACTTTCGAGTATCAGTCCAAATACTAATTTCAGTGAATAAGACATTGGCCAGAATATCATCTTTTGAGGGTTTTTCTTATAATTAAAACCTGAATCAGTCATTTCAACAACAAAAAAAAAAAAAAAAAATCACTTTATCATCATCATTTGTCAAAATTTTATCTATATAGAGTTGATTTTACAAATTTTACTTTATTCATTTCTGTCTCTGATGGTAACCTCTTGACTGCATATATTTCGTCTTTGACTTTCACTTCACATGGGCACCAAATGGATGATAAAGGAAAAAAGTCAAGAATCCAAATGGCATGAACGAATTAGGATTTTACAGTCATGAATCAAAACTTGTTTCTTCAATGATTTAGGTAAGACTGAAATAGTGTTTTCATTCGCCAAACATTTAAAAGGGCATTTCGGGTCTCTGGGCTTGTAGGCCAAATTGCCCTTCATAAATAGTGATTATTTTGTTGGTTTCGTAATATAGTCAATACACAAATTTCTTAGACAATTATTTTCTTCCTGAGTTAAGTTGGTTTGGACTTTGGACATTCTATGCAAATGGGTCCTGAAAAGTTGCAAGTAGAATAAGAAACGAAAGACCATTGAGAACGTAGATGGAAGGAGTTAAAAGAAAAAAGATATGAGTTGTGGAGTAAGTGAAGTAACACAGGATGTAATCAGACTATAGAAAATCTCAAAAAGCCAATTTGAGATTAGTTGCTTCGATGATGATGTATTTAAGTTCTGAGTTCTGATCTCTTGAGGTGTTTATTTGCATGTTTTGATATAGTTCTATATCCTTAAGATTTTGTAATATCATATTAAAACTCTAACTACACTTTCTTTACTGAAATGGCTTTTAAACTAATCATATGATGTATAAAGAACTCTATGAATAAGATATACATATTTATTAAAATTTTAAACAGCCAAGATCTCTTCTACGAAATTGTAAAGCACTAGATATGCACAAAAAGTACAAACAAAAGGAAGAAAAAAAAGCCTCCCCATAAAAACTAAAACATGAGAAAGTAGCAGCCAATTCATGAGAGAACCAAAGCCCCAAACACATGAGCACCCAAAACCAAAGGAAACAATAGGACAGCGAGACAAAACCACAAAGCAGTTAAGCTAAATCAAGTCGACTTCCATGCTCTGATCCAAGTTTGAAATAAAGAAATCTTGGAACTCTTTGAGAATGGAGATTCAACCATGTTTCTAAAGACTATGTTATTACATTCTTACCAAAGGCTCTAAATGATCGCAGACATGATCATTGAGAATGTTGAAGGCCCTTTAGCATCCAAGCATAAGATACGAGTCCAATGATGGGAGGCATCTACCACTAAACATGAAAAAGGGAGAGAAGAAAATCCCCAACTGTCGAAGAAAAGGTGCAATGAATGAGGAGGTAAATCAGCATCTTTCATGGTGAGAAGTCAAAAGGGTCAAGCACTCACCATTACTTGATGTTTCTCGCGTATGTTATCCAGGGTGAGAATTTTCCGAAGGCCAACAATCCATAAGAAGCTAACGGCTTGCAAATGGGCTTTAGAAGAACATATGGCCGAGTCAACAAGAGGGACAAAGTAGCATTCATTGCCTAATAAGAAAAATGACTTCACTAAGAAGGATCCTGAAGAGTTGGGTCACAAAATGCCGGAGGCGCCTTCAAAAAGGTAGAAGCGGGAAAGGTTGAGAAGGTGATGAAAGGAAGTAAAATCATTAGATTATTGGTCAGAGAGGTTCCTCTGAAAGCGGATATCCCACACAATTTGCTCTCTAATAACAGCAAAGCAGTCAGCGACCCAAATATCTGGATACAGAGCCAACCAAGATGATCTATTTTCATATCAAGAGGGTCTCCCTAGGGAAATGTCTCGATTCACTCCAAAGCATCTATCACTTTTTCTAAGGCATTTAAAGTAAATAGGAAGTAGATGGGGAGAGTAGTGACGACAGATTTGAAAAAGGTTATTCTATCGCCAAAAAAAAGGTACTTGTCTCTCCAAGACGCCTGCCTTTTCCTAAACTTGTCGATGGACTCCCACAAAGCAGAGGTGAACCAATGCACAAAGGAAGACCAAGGTAGGTTGAAGGAAGAGTAGCATGTTGGCACCCAAAGAGCTTAGCATAAAGGGATCTCTTCCTCTTGTGGTAGGTTAATACCAAAATTCTGCTCTTGTGACAGTTGATTTTAAGTGACGAGGTGAGCTCAAACCATCTCAACACTGTTCTAAGACTCTTAATTCCTCTTCACTAGCTTTACATCAAAATGATTGTATTATCGACAAATTGCAAATGATGGAAAGAAAGGAGGACTCGAAACGAAAACCATGGATAAAAGCTCTCTTTGTTACTGATGAGATGAGGTGGCATAGGGCTTCTGTCACCATAATAAAAAGGACAGAAGAGATCACTTGGTGCTAAAACTTTATATACTTAGTATAAATTTGATAAGCTATCCAACAACTCAAATATGTAAGGTCCATGGTGCATTTGGTAGAAAAGCCTCGCTAGTCTAATATCACTGTTAATAGCTATACTCCATACTGTTAATAGCTATAGAAAGTCTCACTCAGTTAGAGTAATGGAAATAGATTTTGGAGTGTTCTCAAGTTTCTGCACCAAAAATCTAGACACAATTAATTTTGATTCTAAAGAGTTCTCATTTGGCTAAAGAAGCAAGTTATGCATACATTAAATAATTTTCATTATTTTTTATTCTGAGGAGTAATTGGCTAAAGAAAGCAAGTTATGTACACATTTAATAATTGAACTAATCTGTACAGCAACAATTGCTTTACATAGGATATTAGAATGGAGAGGTTGATGTAAAATACAGCTGTGCATCTAAAAACTGTACACGATGAAAGGGGCAGGTGGCACCTTCCCCAGCAATTCTTCATTGAAATGGAACTCGTATCTAGAATCAATCAATCAGTTCCCAAGATTTTGAAATAGATCTGAAAGAGCATTATAGAGACTAGCAGCTGCAGGTGGTCTAGGAAATGACCCTAGGAGAATATCCAATGGCTTGATGGAAGAACTACCATAGAAACGAGAATTTTCCGATGTGCGAGTGGTAACCATACTCCCTTCAACTGAACAACCCACAAAAGCACCTGCAAAACAACCTTGTGGAATTGAGTGGCAAAAGTAGAAGCTGGTGATGAAGCCATTACATTATTATGATTACATATATGTTGTGATGAAGCCTCAAATCAGTGATTTTAATACATTCATGGCCCATGAGCCTGTGTCAGCAGGCCATTATTTACCAATCCAAACCCTCATAACATTGCTAGGCATGCATCTCTGATACACACATTAGAGCAACCCTCACTATTGGATTTGAATCTTTTGTTATTTTTTCTTCAAGCCCCCAGGCCTCAACATCCCAGGATTGGGATCATCCAAACTTGATAGCCACATAGATTTCAAGATTCACTATCCACCCAGCTCATTTAATGTGTTATTGGACCTTGCTATCTAAAATGGATGTAAAAAATTCTAGATGTATTTCATCTCGCGTACACAAGCTTGCATCTAGAATTTTCTACACATGCAACAAGCACCACCCCACCCCCCACCCACCAATCCCTCTCTTTTCCTTAAAGATCATGTTCCCTAAATTTTATTATTAGTAATGAAACTACTCTCTCTCTCTCTCACACACACACAAAATGCACCAGTAAAAGTGAGCCCCCTCTTTAGGGCTCATTAGAAAGGATTGAAATCGATGTTGTAAAATCTTGTAGCGAGTAAAAAGCCAAATCACACCCTGAACCAATCATCCTAGCCCTTGATATCATGGCCCTTAAATTTCATTATAAATAATGGAAGAATTCCGATCCAATTGTGCAAATATCAATCAGATGGGTGTCAAATTGAGATGCCTACCAATTCATTGGGGGTTAGAATTTTGGACCATCCTAGACTTTGATATCATGGTCTCTAAGTTTCACTGTTAACAATGGAAGAATTTCGATACAAGTATGTGTATATCAATCAGATGGGTGTCAAATTGGGATGCTTGCCAATTCATTGGGACATTCAGGTAATAATTTTGGATTTGTAGCAAGCAAGTTGACAAGGAAATGGTAACAATAAGATGTGAATACCAAAAGATAGAATTGATGTGGTTTGGGCATTATACCCAGTAGATCAGAAACAGCTGAGGATTGCAAGTAGAAAGGAAAAAGGAGGGAGACATAACATGGATGCAAGGGGTAAGGACAGATACTATGAATTGCTGGGTATCAGAGGATATGCCTTTTGATGGGATAGAATGGGAGAGAAGAACTCAAAAACACTGACCCTAGATAGACGAGTTTAGTGGTTATTGTGATGAAGGTGGTGAGATCGACAGTAGTAACACAAACCAATTCAAAAACAGCCACAAAATTGGGGAACAGCCAAATTGACATTTGCCAACAACCAGCATGGGATATCACTAGATGCATCTGATTGACTGCAATACTGTATCAGTTTGAATGAAACCGGAGGTTAAGTGCTAGTATGTAAATCATCTGAAAATAGAAGATGGGTATAAATAAACAAACAGTACCTTTACTGCAGCTATATGTATAACAGGCTGCATAACCACCATCACCTGCACGTACATCTGCTTCAGCTGTTCGACCTACAACGCCAACAGCTGCACTGAAACCGGCTCCAATTGAGAAATGTACATTTCCACTGAAGGTCTTGACAGCATCCTTCGTCCTCAGTACAATTATAAAATCAGTGAACTCCCCACCACCCTGTAAAAATTGAGCAGCTAATAAGAAACAAGTATCACAAGGAAGAAGAACACCAACATAGACCCCACATGGACTCAAGTTTGTAGAGAACTGCAGGAATTTAAAGGAATGCTGCTCGTTGCCAAAAATATCAAATATATACTGGCACTTCATTAGAAAAATAAGCTACTCCTTTAAAGTAGGCATGGATTGTGGTTGAAAAGAAGGCATGGTCTGGTTCCTTGTAACAGAGAATGATTTTTCATAGGTTGCATCAGAAATGAACTCGGATAGCCAAACCCAAATAGATAGGACAAATGGGCTTGATAATGATAAAGCAACTCCTTGTAAACGGATTAACTTTCAGTAATCACCCAAAAAATTCTTAAATAAACTGTATATTATGAGGGAAGTGACATCCTGATTTTATTTTTCATGGTAGAACAATTTGAACCTGCAACCTTGTTGTTGGTTGTAATAATAACCACTTGCCAACACTGCTATAGGCTTTTGGCTATCAGTCCTAAAAGAGAAATGCATATAAAATAAGTGGACCGATCCAGTAATTTGATGTTTTGATTAGGACATTTTCCATGAGAACCGGAAGAATACACCTTTCAAGATAAGTAAATATTGTCATTCAAACAAAGTTAGAGCATTCTGGATGAGCATAAGCTGGCTAAGTGTAGACTAGGCAAGCTAGTTGAGTGTCATGTGATGGAAAATGCCATGTCGATTGAAGGGGTTGTTTTACAAGACAACAACTAAACATGCAATGCTCTATGCAGGGGCTAAATTTGGGGGGGGGGGGAGCTGGTGTTCCATGGGCCCTCAAAATTTTCGTTATCCCTTCATCCCTTGACAACAAATCAGTTATTTGTTATTTAAATCCCTCCCTTAGCGCCCCTACAATCCTGGAATTCTAGCAGCTGTTTCTAAATCTCTCATTATCCACATGAATCATGTTTTTGAAACAAATTACATCTAGCCCAGATTTCTCTCCCAAATTTCAGCACAGATTTCTCACTTTCTTTTCACTGTATGAATCTCTCACTGTGTTCTCTCTTTGTTATATTGCACGCACATCTCTCTTGGACTTGCACACTTTCACAAGCTCTCTCTCAGATTTTCTCCTGTGCACAGTGTCTCTCAAGGCTCACTTAGGCGCTCTCTGTTTCTGGGGTTTCTTCTTTCTCCAACTCTTCTCAGTCCTTTCATGTGTCTTCTTTCTTTTTATATTTGTTTAGTATCCCCATCTTTACTAGATTGACTCACAAGTTACCATTATTCATTTTTAATTGAATAAGATGCATAGGACTTATTGTCCCTGCGAAACCAAATCAAAGAATACGTTATGGATTGCCAATATCAAGATAATAGGCCTAATTACTTTCTTTTACCTGACCGAACGAAAGAAAAGAAAATTAATGGTCAAAATAATTTTATTTTAACAATTTATATTAATTTTGTGCAATGATGCTGAATATTGTTTTATTTAAAATATCTTTCATTTTTTATTTCATTTTATGAGGTCACTATCATAGTGGCTTGTCATAGATTTAATGACGATAATTGATTCGAAAATTTAATAATTTTTTATTTGTTATATTTGTTTATTTATGCTTTTCTTTGCAAATACTTTGTGGTGAAGTAAATGAGTCATTGTATAGTAATTTTGAATTAATTGAGTTCTGTTCTGTATGCGCCCATCTAAATTTCAAGTATTTTACAGTTCAAGGTTAACTAATTAAAAAATGGTAGAAATTTGTCTTGGCCGCTCAAAATGAAATTTCTGGTTCCGCCACTGGCTATATGGAGTTGAATGTTGGGTGCTGAAGAAAAGATGAGTAGATAAAGTAAAAGTGACAGATGTGTACAGTAAAATGATTTGGTTATGATGAGTTCTGATAACTCTCAAGAAATTTAAATAAAGATCTTTCTCATTCAAAACTTGTTTGAGCCGCATACCACACAGACTGCCAGACAAAGAACACTTTACCTGAGGTCCCCATCCAACACCAAAGGATGATATGGCAGAAGGCGGAGACCATGATCCATCATCTCTGCGAGCAATAACAAGCCCTGTTCCAATGTTATAGGTAGCCATCAATCCCACCTTCGCAACAGTAAGAATCGCAAGGCCTTTCGCTTGTCTTAGGATTGCTTCTGGAATTGACTTTTCAGGCCTCAGGGAACCCACCTGAATCCATTTCTATATTAGTCTTCTGCCAATGTTGAAAAACAAGGTAAAAACATGCAAGATTTGTTACTCTACTCCAAAGGAATATTTCTTCTAAAAAAGAAAATTTGTGAATGATAAAGGATGGTATCCTCCTAGCCTTTGGAGTTGTAAAATGAGAGAGATATCAGTTACCACTTCAAAAGCAACAATTTCCAGAAATCCCATAGAAGGGTAAATAGCTCCTACAATTTAAAATAAAAAAACCATAAAATACATTTTGTTTCAACAGAATTTTTTGTCGCAATATACAAGTGAGAAAGATTGATCCTAAGCATATCTTGATAAGTTCAAATTTCAGAAAATCAGATGGGCGGCATTTTAAGGAAATGACAAAATATTTAAAAAGACGCATTTAATATAAAAAATATACTATTAGTAAATCAAAGAAAACATGTAATGAACAAGATCGTTTAGATTTTATGTAAAAGCATATGACGCACTGGTATATGTGGGTATAATTGTTTTCAGGAGTTGACCGGGACACTGGAGTTTCTGATGGAGTTGGACACCGACTTCTGAGAATTTCAACATTCTCTAATATTTTACCGAAATGATGTCTCTTCATGTGTGTTCTCTCTCTCTCTCTCTCTCTCCACACGACCTCTTACGGCTCTCTCTCCCTCTCTCTGGCACCTTCGGTGGCCCTCCCCTCTCTCTCTTTTGTTGGGAGGAATGCCAAGGGTGTAGAGAAATGGAGAAAGAGCCATAGGTGGCAGAGAGAGAGAGAGAGAGAGAGAGAGAGAGAGTGAGTGCATCTGTAAGGGTTTATCAGAGGGGTGTGGGAGAGGGACAGAAGAGGGGGGCATGAGAGAGAGAGAGAACTAAGGGTTGTGATAGATGTGGAATGGCAGTACCATAAGGGAAGATCAGAAGTGGAAGGTAGAGACATCATTTTGATAAACCGTTAGAGACTGTTGAAATTCTCATAAGTGTCTGAAAAAACATGTGTGTGTCCCAATTAACACCCTTGTTTTAAATACAAGATGGTTCAGATTTTTGAGAGACATGCATTACAATTGCTTTCTGGATTCTTAAAAAATGGGATTCTTTGATTTAACATGGAAGACTCCGACTCCATTAAAAAAGGGGTAAAAAAACTTTAACGGAAGAAACATTTTTCATGTACTCAAAATGCCACCAAATCATAAAAGATATTGCCAACCCTGAAAAGAATAATTAGCACAGACTCTTATACCAAAGAGTTAAAACATTAAAATGTAGCCCGAGTAGAACCTGGAAGTAATCCTAAATACTGGATAAAAAATATTGCCTGGGAAGGGCATTTCCATGCAAAATTTCAGCACCATACATAATAAACTCAATCTTCACAAAGAAGTAAATTAAAAATAAAATGATTGAAACTTAACAGATTGCCTTATGCAGGTATTCACCTAAGTAGTAAGAATATATTCTCATAATAATGTGAAAACATCAACAACAATAGAAATAATCAATAACCGAACACCAGGAAAGTATACCTTGTTATACCCTCGAATTGTGTTTGCAGCCTTGTATATCTCATATTCCATAGATTGCCCCCATGGAAAATTTAGCCACGATCTCAAGGTGCTGAGATCTGTCACGTCATGGGTGGGAAGCTGTGCAGCACGACTTACTTGATCCATTAAGTATGGTTGAACAGACTCAAGCCTCACACAGCAAACATCACAGACTCGTTGTGGATCCCCCATTCGGAACTTCATTGGCAGTAGGCTTTTTCCTTTAGAGCACTCACTGCAAAATATACCACCACAAAACCGACAGTGATGCCTAGAACACATTATTGGATGGAATCGCACACTGCACAACATACAAGCTGAAGCAGAACTGTCAGGCAACCATTTTGGAGGCTCTGCTTCAAGAATTTCCTTCACACAGCCAAAATTTGACTCGGTAAGAGTCTGGGCCATTTCTTTCCATGCTTGTTCAAGGAGATGAGTTGATATCCATGACATTGTACATCTTTGTAACTCACGAGAAGCAAGAACACTCATCTTTCCACGGGCTGCAAGCAACATCTCAACTACCACATCCCACATGGTGGGTTCCCTATCTTCTCCAACAAAATGACTCCATCCCGTTTCATCTTCAGGGAAACTGTCACCATTGTAACCAAAGCCCCTTCTCCATTCTTCATGGTCACTTTCTGACATGGGCGGGATAGAAACAGGTATCCAGATGCCTGTTTCTTCATGATGGGGTGAGTCGTAATAAAAGAATTTATGATGCGTCCGATTACCTCCATCTTTCTGACTATTGTTCTCCCTGATAACTAGTGGTGCATTGGCATCACATTCTTCAGTTGGAGCCTCTTCTCTAAACGATGGGACACTAATCATTGCTGAATGCCCATCCTCAATTTGTTCTTCCCGGTTAAAAACCTATTTAAGTTACAGATAATTTCAGACAATTTTGTCATCATAAAACATGTAAAACAAATTCAAAGATATATATATATATATATATATATATATCCCATGGAATCAAGTGGGCAAATTCATATTCCAGAGGAAGATGAGGTTCACTGTCACCAGCTCTCCATCTATATACAAATATTTATCGGCCTCACAATTTGGAGCAGATTTGCACCCTCCACTAAAGCAATTTCAAGGGGAAAAATGTTCCACCCCAAAGGTTCCACTTGGATGCATGGAAAACAAAGTATATTAATGGAATATCACTATGTTAACTGAAAAAAAAAAAAAAAAAGAAATGAAGTTCCACCATTTTCGTTAAAAATTGATAATTTTCCAAGACAGCACTTTCCCTGCCATGAGAAAGTCACAAAATGGATGTGGTCCTTCTGGCCATGTACATCCAACCAAATGATAATTTGTTACAACCAAGAAAATCTTAGCTCTTGCAAGTGACATTTTTTTCCCAATTGCAAATAACTGAAACCCAATCAGACAAGATTTTACAAATCATCAAATGTGCACTTAAACCTAGTTTTTCTTACCGACTGATACTTAGACAGCTAGTTAATGCAGTAAAATTTAAATGTTAGGCATGACTTTAGTCCTCCCATCTAATGTCAATCATTCTATACATATACTAAAAAAAAGCAGTTTACATGAATAATAAACTCCATATTAGTTTGTATTCCATCAAGTACCTGGAGCAGCAAGGATTAAAGAGAATGGTTAAGCTGTCACATAGGCACCAGTGCACCACAAATGGAAAACAATTTTGGCAAATCCAAATATGTGTTCTATTCATATGATGATGGTAAGTTCACACAAGCACATTAATGAATAACTGAAGTTATACATTGTAAAAAGGGGGAAACATGATAGCAATTCAGTAACATGGGCTATTTTGAGGATAATCAGATCCCATTGACAGGAAAAAAAGGGCTTATCTAAATTTCGTAGCTAGTAAAATAAACACAGAGAAAATAAAACCAAAGATTATTCACAAATCAGAAAGTTAAAAACACTACAATCATATAAACAAACAAAGAAGACACAAATGCTGAAACCTAAAAGTCTAAAACAATCAAAGAAATTCCAAAATGGGAAACACTAATTATATAATGCCAAACAAAAAAAGTTTTGGACTTTCTCCCTTCAATCTATTCGATTCAGTCCAAAGAAGACACAAACTTAAAAACTCTAGAATCGATAACCAAAAACTGAAAAATAAATGCCGAAACCTAAAACAAAGCAGAAAATTCCAAAATGGAAACACGAATTATACATCAAACAGAAAAAGTTCCTAATTTTCTCTCTTCGATCTATTCAATTCAATCCAAAAACAACAAAACCCCCTAACCAACGGAGAAGTCACAGAAAGAAAAGGAAAATACCTGAGTCGGGAGAGAATTTTCAGAATCAGATTGCGTTTGGAGAACCGGGTAGGAAACCCTAGCTTCCGAAGGTTGGGATTCAACTTCGGCAAGAAGGCTCGGGTATAGTTTGTTTTTCTCCATAGGATGGAGGGAGAAGATCAGATAATGAGAATTTCCATGAAAGGGGATGGAGAAAAGGCTTTTGAGAGAGGAGACGTGAAGGAGAAAATGATTATGAGAGGAGAAAATGGGTGACAGGGTAATTCTTTGTTTAATAGCTGTATTCCTACTGCTAGAAGGAACTAATGGATGGGGAAGAAGGCAATAGATGACGTGCGCCTTTTGGGAGCTGGGAATTCGTTATTCGTGGAATCCAAATTCCATGGAATTTAATACACATTCCATGACTTTCGGGAAAATTTTCCTAAGAGGGACCAGATTTCTGTTTATATTATTTGGCGTTATTAATTTATTTTCATTTTGAATTTATGTGTGGAAAATTATGATAAAATATTTTAAAATTTATGAATTCAGTATTTTAAAATATTTTTTTAACTCAGAGTGAAATCATCTTAAATTTAAGACAAAAATATCTTTTTTATCACGAGAAGTTAATAAAAATTGGACATTGGACATTGCTTTATTTCATTTCATGATATGGACATTGAAGTAACTCTAGAGAGAGGATCAGTTAATCATCAGTAATTTTTTTTTTTTTCATTTTGGTTGAATTTCAAGAGATAAACTTGATTATACCATTTTATTCCTATGTCTTATGCCAATTATCAAAATTCTATTGTAAATTAATCCGTGCAAAGTGTTATTACCCAATGGTCTACAATAAGATTCATTGAATCTTTTTAGTCCTTGATTTTTTAAGCTAAAAATAAATTATTAGATAATCAATCCAACAAGAGGTGTCGGCGCTAAAGAATTTGTCTGATTCTCTTTTCATAGCTTTCACTTGCCTTTCTCTAATCCTCTAATCCTGCGCAGTACAACTCCTTGTGAAATAAGATCCCGATCATCCCCGAATAATTGGGTAATCACGTTCTACCCCAAACCGTCAGAATTCCTACACCAAGAGCTAAAATTGTTAAAGAAATAAAAGAAAAAAGGCAGCGATATCCATCCCATATTCATGTAAAGGTGTATCTCGTCAAAGGCCAGAAATTTCTCTTGAAGCATGGTTCGGAAGATTTATCTTGTGCCAGCAATCTCAATCACCAGAACTGGTGTAACTGTAGTTCGGTCCAATCGAAAAGTCTAATTTTCAATTGAACTGTAAAAAACAGCTGTGAGCTGCATATAACCGCAAGCCGTGAACCACGGTTCATAACATTTAAATTTTTTTATTATTTTTTTTAATTTTCCATTAAAAATATTAAAAAATAGATATATTTAAAATTCAAAGGTTTCTTACCATTTCTATCACATATCTTTCACCGTTTTAATATATTACTTAGAGTTTGAATGTTATTTGTAATATTTATATTAATATTACTCAGAGTTTGAATGTTATTTGTAATATTTATATCAATATTACTCATATTAATGTTATATATAATATTTATATTAAATTATTACTTAAGCGACTTTGACCGCAGTTGAATCTAAAATATTTCGAAAACGATTCGTCAGACTGTCCGATTCTGATAACATTGACAACAACACATCAAATGGACATGGATCTAAATTTAAAAGGGAAAATGAGAATTTTAGAATGAATTTATCATTCAGTTGACTCTGTTGGGGAGGAAGAGAGATAATTAAATGCAGTGATCCTAATTGATTACAAGGATTTGGACAAATCTGCTAAACATAGTAACCATATCAACAACATAAATATTTCCAACTTGGATATGATTCTTGTTTATACTACAAACTCTCTATATAAAGATCTGATTCACTCTCTTCTCTAATCATCTGATGAAAACAAGAAAAGCAATGAAGGATATCTCATCCAAGGCATTGGTCATTTCTCTGCTCTTCCTTCTCTTTGCTACTTTAGGGCATGCTAGAACTGGTAAATCCTCTCTCTCTCTTGTGGGAATAAGATGCTAATTTTGTATTTTGAAAAAAAAAATTTGAGAAAATAGATTGAAGCCTCACTTGGCAACTCGAATTCATGGGTTAAAATCTTAAAATCATAATTTTTAAAACTCGAAACTTTTGACATAAATGTTATGTGAGTGGTTATTCTTAAATTTTTATTCTTTGTCAAACTTTACTTTTTCCTTCTTTTTGATCTATATCCTGTTAGATCATTCTTCTCTCTTTATATCTTTTTCTTTTCTTTTAATGAAATTTCTTTATTACCGATAAAAAATAAATAAATTTTTTATTTTTAATAAAACTCATTAACTTATTCAATAAAACTTTTGCAGGGAGACGGCCACCAAAACCTCCTATAGACACAATGTGCTTAAATTTGAGTCCTTGTAAACCAGATCTCTGCAAACAAGTTTGCAATGACAATTACAACCCTGCTGGTTATTGCAGTTCAGCTGATCTCTGTTGCTGTTATGAAGTTCATTAATCTTCATATGATATCATTGTTGTTACTATTATTATTATGGGTCTTTTAGAATTTTGGTAATAAAAAATTGATTCTATGGCTTGTATTGCCAATAATCAAGGTGCTTCGGGTCGGTTTGCTTACAACCCGGCGGTTTTCTTTTGTTACATAAAGAGGCCGACCAACCTCTTTCTGGCTCATTGAATGAATTCTTCATGCTGTGTGTGTTAAGCATGTCATCCATACCCAACACCACCGGCATCCTCACTAATTGGAGATAGGTGTGTCCAAGTCCTTTCTTTCTCTTTCTTATTCATTCATTATTTCTTGTTGGCTTGGCTGGCCTAACGTGATCAATGAGATTATGTTTATAGCGCATGTTCTGTAACTTTTTTAGGACTTATTTTAAGTGATGAGAATGACTTAGTTTTAATTATATAATTTATTTAAACTTAATCTAATAACGACTATATCTGAAAATAGGTTAAAATTGATTATGAGTCTCAAAACTCAATAATGATTTTGATGATAAAAAAGAAATCTTGAAATCAGGAAATTGTATTAAGTTTCTCTATCGAGAAAAGGAGAAGAAGATGGGTCACTTTGTCTCTATAAACATATAAAAAAAAAAATAGGACAATTTAAATAAGATTTATTTGGACACAAAAAGTATTTAAATAAATTTGTATAAATATAAAAAAAATTCAGACACTTTGACTAGTTTTCATGATTTTGAGACATTTTCAACAAAAAATCCCATTAAAGAAAGGAGAAAATGTTTTTTTATAACCCTTCAAAAATCTGATAATTTGTTAGCACCTTTAGAAAGACTAAAATAGTGATTTTAATAAAAACACCATATATTTGTTATAAACTACGACATATATAATTGAATGGGATGAATAGAGGACTTTATGAATTTATATAATTTAAGAAAAAGAGTCAATCCAACTATTATAATTTTATAAAATGAGTTACGAAAAATCAACAATCAAATCTTAAAAGTTTAAAATTATAACATTAAAATGACTAGATAATGTTCATTTTTATCCATCCAATATTTTTTCTATTTTATATTTTACAAAAATATATAATTTATTGTATTTCTATTACCTTTGCATCTTTTTATAAAAAGAAACAGTAGAAAGATTTTTCAAAGTCTATTTAAGAAGTTTGTTCCTTAAGTATTGAGACGAGTCATATTTTTCATGACTCATCGCTTTGTCGGTGTTTTAAGTCCCATATCGCTTATATGTACGTATATCATCTTTCTTATAACCAGCAGCTTCACCTTCATCATTTTCTCTTCGGAGACGTCCGATAAAATTGGAATGCTACAGAGAAGATTATCATGGCCCCTGCGCGACACGCACAAATCGAGAAATGGTTTTAATTTTTTTTTCTTTAAACTTTCCTTCATTTTCTGCAGAAATCCGGTTCATCTCTCTGATTTTTTTGTAAAATTTGTTAGTGCCTGCGGTTTTTTTTTTTTTTTTAGTTTTTTTTTTTTTAATACATGTGGGTTTTGATTGCTCTGAAAGCTCAATTCGCCTAATAGATCTGGTTTATGGATGAACTTTCTAGGAAAATTAATAGAAACAGGAAAAGTGGATTTTCCCTAATGGAATCAGGAAACCAATTTCACAAGATTGCAGTTTCTGGATTCATTTTCCGTACATCCAAAATAATATTAGTTTCTTCCATCTGACAATAGACTGCGTACAAAAGAAAAATATTGTTGGAATTGGCTTAAATGTGACAACTTTCTTGGATTTCATCATACAGTAACTTTCAACTGTATCCCCACTCTTTTCTGATTTTATTATTTTGTTTTGTTTTGTTCCATCTATTATCACACTGTCTAGTGATCCAAAGGACTTGTACTAAGAAATTTTTGGGCAGGGAAGTTGGTGAATGCTGTGGCTTGCAAATACAAGTAATTCGAAAATTTGGCCTAGAAGATATAGTTACCTTGGTTCAGGTCGGATTAATAAGAAACCCAACTCAATCCAACCTAGCTTGATCGCTCGACCAACTTGATTTTAGACAAAAATAGCAGATTGAGCCTAAAAGAATTTAAGCCCCAACTTAACTGAATTTGTAGACACAGGAGATGGAGATCCACTCATACACGGTCCACCCCGCCGCCCCAACCCCCAACTCAGAATCTCCTATTTTTAGCATATTTGTTCCTATGTCTGCCAAATGTTTAAATTGAATCTTTGATTATTTGGAGATTGAAAATTCTAATTTTGGAGATTCAAACTAGCCAAATGCACATTCAGTTAACTTTTTTCCCCTTTTGTAGAGAGATTTTGGAAGCATATACATTTGACATGCAAAAGCTTGCTTTGACATCTTGAAGTTCATATCTAGAGCTCTAGAGATGGATGTAGAAGAAATAAAGGATTTGTTCGAAGATGGGTTTCAAGCAATGAGGACTAATTACAATCCCCCATCTCCTCAACCGGAGCTTGTGGTCGGCCTCTCACCGCACTCAGATGTTGTGGGACTCACCATTGTACTTCAAACTAATGAAGTTCAGGGCCTTGACATCAGGAAAGATGGAATGTGGATTCCAGTTAAACCACTTCCAAAGGCATTTGTAGTGAATGTAGTAGACATTTAGGAGGTAAATGCTTGAGTCTCATTCATCTGATGTTATTCCATACTTCTCATTACCCTCATGAAGACTATCTAGTAGTTGCTCAACTTGTCATCAATTCTATCTTTAGAGATTTTTTCTCTCAATCTTTTTAACTTCTATGTTGGATTCCTTAGCAGATTATAATAAGTTAATAACCAATGGGACCTATCGTAGTGTTCTTCATTGGGAAACTGTAAATTCTGTGCAGGAGAGGCTCTCTATTGCTACATTTTACAGCCCCAAACTAATGTCTGAGGTTGGTCCTAGTGAACTCACATAACCACCAATTTATAGACGGGGGGCTGTGGAAAAGTACTTCAAAGATCTTGTTTCTCAGGGTGTGAACTCGAAACCTTCAAGATAAACCCAGATGAGAACAACAAAAGACAGGCTAATTTGTCTCTTCAAACTGTATTTTAATTGGATCCATGCCTAGAGGTGTGTACTTATATAAAACAGTAAACATTATGGTTTTAACTGTACATAAACATTTTAAGAGGAATGATCAAAATCTCTGAATTGGACAGTAGGGTTCATTTCTGATAAGCAAGCCCCACTGGACACTGAGGGCCTACCTTCGATGCACTAAGCATCCTTCCACCCATCTATTAAGAAGACACAAAATGGATGGTTAGACCAAGTATAAGAAGAACTGTCTAATTATTCTTGGGATGGTTAGTCAATTCAAGGATAAAAGTTTTCATCCTTTTTTTACTCTTTCTTATGCCCTTACAATCATCATCTCAACACCATATGAATGACATAAAATAATGTCAATGCTAGAGTTAAATGATGGATTTACAAGATATATGCAATACTGAGTTGCAAGATTTGCAGCTATTCATTTTTCTATATGGGTAATGTGCGTTTGCCAGCATGTGTGTATGTAAAAGGGAAATCCAAATTTATCATAGTGAATGAACTCTAATCTTCTTTTCCAGAATAGTTCATAGTTCAACACATTGAATAAGTACCTATAACATCAGACTTTCTTATACAATGCAACTTCTTATAGCTAACGTGTTATTGTTATAATTAATGTACAGAATTCAGGGACAGAGTGAGTTAATAAAATTGTAGTTTCTGAACCTTGTTTATCCTACTTCACTGAATCCCTTCCTTAAACACTTTTTAATCCATGCTATACAACAGGCAGATCAACTGAACTCTTTCCAGCACTTCAGAACAGGCCTGGGCTGTCGAATTGTGGAAATAAGGAACAGTCTTCAGTGAGGAGTTGAGGACTGAAAAAGAAAAGGCAAACGCTGATAAAATGCCGCTTGTTCTTCAATAAAGATCCCGAAACCGGCATGCCATGTGTGCATCTGTTCCCCTCCCTAAAATAAAAGCTTCAGATTGTGCATTGAATAAAAGAAGTGAATTCTTTCAACATCAGTGAAAAAAGAATGAGATGGATGGATCTTGTTTATACTTGATTTGCTTCTATGACCATTCCCAAAGTAGATCTAAGTCAAAACCAGACCATGGAAATTTATCATTCAAAAACAAAGCTCAGAGTCAGACCTCTGTAAAATATAAAAACACAGCAAAAGTTTATGATTTATACTAGGATTGATGATGTCCATCCTAAATCTTTGACTGCCAACTCTAGATGGACCCCTGTTCTCAAAATACCAAGATTCCTGTATAATTGTATATTTTAGCTGATTTCCTTGAATGTATTCAAATTAGGAAGTAACCCATAATCAATTTAGTAAAGGTGTTGAATATGAATCCATGTACTAAGAATTCATACTTCTAGAAATAACTTTAGTATGCATCCAACGCTATTTGACTCTTAAGGATTTCTAATTTACAGAAAAAAATGCAGAGAATTCAAATTCTGCTGTATCCAAGATAAAATTACAATCAAGAGAACAAAATAATAGTGTAGTGAATTTAACTCGCAAGCGTACGAATCAATTAATAGTATAGTGAATGAGTACGAGGTCGTACCAAAGGGAAATCAACAAAATATATGTATGAAATAAAAATGGTACCATTAAAATAATGTGATCTAAGAAAATAATTTTTTAAAACATGGAGTTATAATCTTAATTTAGCAAAATTCTATATTTAGATAACCAATATTTAATTAATTATCTAACTTTGGAAGTTAACGAAATATGAGATCTACTTTTATCATTGATTTATAAATTTGATTAAAATGATTGAGTGAATTTAAATGACCTCAATCTAATTTAAAATGCAAAGTTAAGAAACAAATAAAATATTGGTTATCTAAATCTAGAATTTTGCTAAATTAAGATTATAACTCCATGTTTTAGAAAATTATTTTCTTAGATCACATTATTTTAATGGTACTATTTTTATTTCATACATATATTTTGTTGATTACCCTTGGGTACGACCTCGCACTCATTTACTACACTATTAATTGGTTCGTGCGCTTGCGAGTTAAATTTAAAACACAACAAGTTTTTGACGCCGTCGCTGGGGAAATCTCGAAATAAATTGTGCGCTATTAGATTTATGTGATTTTTGAAAGATTGCTATTATGGAATTAATTTAAATTTACAATTTTGCTAAATTTAGAAACTGTATAATTAGGATTTTTCATTTCTTAGAAATTTTATAATTTAATAGTTTCTCTTTGTAGCAACTTCTCTAATACTAGAGATATGTCTTAATTTAGAATTTCATCTAACTTAGGAAAGTTTTTAAATATGATTTCAAAAAAAAAATTTAAAACAAAGTTTTGATTTAATGGGGTAGAGTCCAAGTTTCATAACCTTGACTTGATTTAAAATGTTTAATTAGGTTACAAATATTATATTTCTTCCACTGGTTGTAACTTTAGGACAATTGCACTTAGATTATGATCATGCAATTTTTTTGAGTTAGAATCTTCACCAAATCCTTTATTGTCTATTTTGTAGGAATTTTAATTACGCCGCACTTAAAAATCACTGGAGATATGCATAATAAGCTAAGGAGTTTTAATTGCGCGCTTTAAAAAAAAATTGCTGAAAATACGCATAAAAGGCCAAGGTGAGTGCCTAATTTTTTTCTTTTAATTTTATTTTTTCTCATGCATTCATATAGATATATTTAGGGTGTTCTTTATTTTTTATTTTACTTATTGCTTGCATTTAATCTATCCATGCATCTAGGTTGTTAGTATTCATAAATTAGTTTATATTGCTTTATTATTGTTTGCATATTTGTTTGAATGTTGTATGGTAATTTAGGACTGTATTTTCACAATATCTAGAAAAATAAGATTAGTAAAATTGGTTTATATCTCCTTAATAAAATCAATTAAGGAACCATTAGGCTAGATTTTAGGGTTTCATGCTCATTAGGAACCTTTTCAATCTAATTAATTTTTGTAACTGGTGAATAGTTTTTCTTCAATCATGGTGTCTAGGATTAGTTCTGTCACCAAAGTGTAAACAGCCTAAGGATAAGTGGAATATAAGCAGATGCCTTGTGCTCCTCCACTTACCTGGGAACTTATCTAGCCATGATTGTAGTTAAACTCTCAGCAGAGATTTACATTATTTAGAGAGAAAAGTAAGAGTAAGTCTAGAAATAATCCTTAGGGTCCTATTAGCTAAATAAAAATTTGATTGCAATAGTGCAATTCAAATTTAGATACTACGGAAAAATAGCTGTTGGCAGTCGTTTTTGCACTAGACAAATTTTAATCCCACTTAGTGGGTTCGAACGTTATTATCTATTCGGATCAGGCGAGACTTAGCATCTTTCTTAGAAAGTGGATACTTAAGTGCTGCATGATCAGAATAGATAATGACCTTCGAACCTACTAAGTAGGATCGAAATTTGTCTAATACAAAAACGACTGCCAACAACTCTTTTTCCGTGGTATCTAAGTTTTTATTGCACTAATGCAATCAAATTTTTATTTAGCTAATAGGCCCTTGAGGATTATTTCTAGACTTGCTCCTACTTTTCTCTCCAAATAATGTAAATCTACGATGAGAGTTTAACCACAATCATGGCCAAGTAAGTTCTCAGGTAAGTGGAGGAGCACACGGCATCTGTTTATATTCTACTTATCTTTAGGTTGTTTACACCTTTGTGACAAAACTAATCCTAGACACCATAATTGAAGAAAAACTATTCATTGGTTACAAAAATTAGTTTAAATTGAAAAGGTTCCTAATGAGCATGAAACTCTAAAATCTAGCCTAATGGTTCCTTAATTGCTTTTATTAAGGAGATGCATGAACCAATTTTACTAATCTTATTTTTCTAAACATTGTGAAAATGTAGTCCTAAATTACCATACAATATTCAAACAAATATGCAAACAATAATAAAACAATCTAAACTAATGCATGAATACTAACAACTTAGATGCATGGACATATTAAATGCAAACAATAAGTAAAATAAAAAAATAAAGAACACCCTAAATAAATCTATATGAATGCATGAGAAAAAATAAAATCAAAAGAAAAAAATTAGGCACTCACCTTAGCCTTTTATGCATATTTTCAACAATTATTAAATATACATTCAAGTTCATCATTTATTAAAATTCTAATTAGAAAAATTATATCGTCCATTAAATCAGAATTTTTCAATTCAAGTCTTAGGCTTGAGCGGGATTTAAACTTATATTTTCCAAATCTAAAATAAACCGTTCTTGAAAAGAACCTTGTCCCACTGATCCTAACAGGGGTTTTACTTTTCCTTAAAAAATTCTAAAAATAATTTGTTTCATAACATTCACAAAAAAAATTAAAATAAATTAAAAACCATCAGCATAGAATATTTAATAATTGAGAATATCATAAATCTAAAGAAATAAAAATAAAATAAATAACTTAAAAAAAATTAAATATTTTTTTCTGTCCTTAGCCGTCCAAAGTCAGCCCCTTCAATGCCTTGATCGGTTCACCGTTGTCCTTAGCCATCCAAAGTCAGCCCCTTCAATGCATTGGTCGGTTCACCGTTCAATAGATCCAAAGCCGTTCAATAGATCCAAAGAGAAAATAGACGAGACAAGCTACCATTCAAATTCGGCCGACGATGAGTGTCGTCTGAGCCTATCTTTTATCCCTTTTTTTTCTACATCGGCTGACACATCTTGCACCCTTTTTCTCTGCTACAGGGCAGCTGCTTCCCTCTCACTGTCTCTCTGATCTTCGTTATCCTTATCAGCCAGTGCCTTCATCCTTATCTCATTGCTGGCAAATCGTTTCCTTATCCTTTCTTATCTCTTCCGGTCATCTCTCTCCAGCAAAACACAACTTCTTCTTATCCCCTTTTCTCAGCTGGTGATGAGCTTGTGCACATACAAGTCCTGCATATTTTGTGACTTCAGGCCAATCTTGGGAAGCTACCGCAGCAGCAATTGATGGACTAGAGTCTTCTCCGATCTCTGGGTGAGTTACATCAGCTCCAAAAATGATAGTCGGTATGTCACTGGCCAAGGGGATTCTCCAACTCAGAGCATCCAAAAGTACAGTATTTCTTCCTCCCACTTTCACATTTATTTTAAGAGAAACATTTGCCAGGTACTGCTTGCAAATCCTAAAGACATGCTTTGTTAGGCAGCATTGAGATATCAATCCCAAATCCGTTTCACATATTCTCTTAAGATCACCATAGAAAGAACCATTGTTATCAGGAGCTGGCACAGATGTGCCAAGTCTCTGGCATGGAATTTAATCGTGAACCTGTAATTCCGATATACTCTGCAAGATCTGATCAAGTGGAGAAGGCCTTGAAACATGTTTATAATGCAGCAATAAACAAACTCCAAGGGAAAGAGTTGGATGCCGAGTCCACATTTTTGGATAGAGATCAGCAGCAGATGTAGAAGAGCCAGTCCATGGCCCATCCATAGGTATACTTTCTATTTGGCTGTGCTCCTGATTATGCATTTGTGCATCATGATATTCATGACATTAAACCTGGAAGTCTGGAACCATTACTTGAGAAGTTCAGGTCTGAAATCAGGTCTTGTACGTTGGCTTGGCCTTCAAGCATGCTAACCACAGTTGACATGGTAGGCCTCAGTGAGGGAGATGCATTAGCACATAACAGAGCCACAGTATGCATTCCAATTGCCTCTTCTTTGTTGAATTCTGTTCCTAGCTTCAGGTCGACCAGCTCCAGTAGGCTCCCTCTCTCTTGCAGAACAAAAGCCTACAATGTCCATGGAAAAAAAATGGTTGTAGTGGAACACGTATGGTTAATTCTAGTTTGTGAGTGATTATTTTCATACTCATGATGTGTAAGGTCCAAGCCAATCATCTAGCAACCTCTATCTTGACCATAGCAGTAAAATCTGACTCTCAAAACAATCATAATCTTTCCACGAGGGAGTTTGGAAGGAGAAACAAATAGGGAGACCCTTGCCTAGGAGAGTTTTTAAGCTACATGTTGATGGAAGCTATGAACCAAAATGCAGAGCGATTGGGGATGGGTAAGTTTTTAAAGATGGGTGAGGTATTGCTGTCTTGTCTTTCTAGTTGTCATGTGCACATGATTTTTATTGAACTGAAATTTTAGCCATCATTATCCTGAAATCATAAAATGAAAGAATAGGAATGCTATCTTGTGCGCAATCGGAGAAGTATGAGTTAATGCGTTTCTTTTACAGTTGAATGAGATTAGAGATTTGTCTGAAAGATTAATTCCCTCCTTTCACAATGTGGGCAAATGAAGTTGTGGATGAACTAGCTAAACTGAGTGTTAATAAAGGTCATTGATTATTTAGAACGAATCCTCCCATACATGAGGTATTGTTTACTTAGCTTGTACGTTCTTAATCTACTTTTGAGTCTCTATTGTTTTGTACACACGTCTACTTAATTCTAATCTCTCATTAAATAGAAAATAAAATCCTAATCTTTACACTGGAATCCACTTAAGGAAAGAGAATGGATGGTTAAGAAAAATGATTACTATTTTTCTACTTAATGTTATTTTGTCTTTTCATTAAATCCCCATTTGGAAGGGCTTTCTTTTCTTTCTTTTTTTAGCAAATGGATGGTAGGCAGAGGATGTTCAAATTGAACAATGGGACCTACACACTCATGGATGCATTTTTAAGAATACAGTAACTGTTATAGAGGAAATTTCTCTCGTTTTTTGTATTTATCAAGTTTTCTTAATCCCATAGAATTTACTGATAATAAGTCACAATAACAAAAACAGAAAGCAATAGGTGGAGATCTAGATTACCCAATCCAGAAGATAAATACCATCCTCCTTCGTCCTGTCAATGAGATCCTCCCTTGGCCTATATGTGTTGCTCTTCTCACTAGCAATTTCCAAAGCTGGAAACATCTGCCTTGTCAGTCAAGTAACCTCTAAATGCATACTCTGGCAACATATATCCTCTGCAAAATCAACATTGTTATTATAGAGACCTTAAAAATAGCCTCATTGATGAGAAACGAGGGAAAGCCATTTAAGGTTGTTTGGACACATGTAAAAGACATTAAACAACCTTGGCGTTGAAAGATAATTACAAGTGATAGAAAACTTAGAGTTTAAAAAACAGTTCTTGACTGATCTAATTAAGACAGTTTTTGATGGACATTGTATTGAGGATTAGACCTTTTTAATGGGTGGGTAAGCGAATCCCTCACAGGACCTATGCACAAGTGAACATTTCATAATAATTTGTTCGCCAAGTCACTAATTCATGTGTATATTGCAGGCGCGTGTTCTGCTAGAGAGAGGAGATCTAAGAAGCTGATTGATACCAGATTGGGATCAGAATTCAACGTGGAAGAAGCAAAGCTGGTGATTAAGCATCCTCTCTTGCGCACCCATGAATTGACCTGCACTTAGGCCCATTATGTCTGCTGTGGTAAGCATGCTTGAAGGCCGGATGGCAATCCAAAACTCGGTTTCAGATCCAAGTCCCTCCTTTGGTGAAGTGGAAGTAATTAGTGATCACCACCAACAAACCCAAAGCGAAACCCCAAGCACAAGTTTGATTACATCAGGGGATCGGCCATGGAGCGTGGCTCTTCAACAACCACCCCTCTGGTTCTCTATACACTCTGTGTTGATTCTCAATATTTGAGTAACAAAGAGTAACAGAGGTGCAGAACCAAATATAAGGACTGTATTGAAACTACATTACTGCATTTTCTTTTTGGGAAATGGTGATAAATTACACCATCACTCTATTATTTTTCTTTTCATGGAAGCTTTAGGATAAATCTGAAATTCTGTAAGCAAGAAAATGAACCAATGCCTCCCTTGGGATAAGTCTAACATGTGCATGGTAAATATGACATCCACATTGAAGAGAGATTGCATTAAAGGACTTGAGTAAGCGAAGGCTTTTGGAATGTAAAATTCTTCAGTCATTAAATCTGTACGTAGTATGATGAGTTCAATTTCTTTTGTAAAACTTGTCAATTTAAGGCTAATCCATAACCTAACATGATAGGTCTAAACATTTTTACAAGTTCTTGTTGATATACTTATTCTCCTCTATTCAACAGTGTTCTTTATTTAGGGGATCTCTGAAAAACTTTCTCATCATCCAAATGCAGCCTTAGTCTCTATCATTAATCCTCTCGAACATGCAACAATGTTTCATCCCCTCTCTCGTTGTCCTGATTTTCGCTCCAGAGTGAAAATAGGTACATTGGGTTATATATATATATAAATTTGACTTTTTAGATATATTGGGATATGAGCCAACGATCAAAATCCAAGATGTAATACGACAATGTCTATTGATCGATCAAATGCTATGGGTTAATAGAATATATTATATTATTTTGACTAAAGTTATACAGTGTGCTACCTTCGCAGTGGCATTTAAAAAAGAGGTTGATTAAGATGAAAAAATTTCACCCAAGCAAGTCTCACCCAGGGGTTTAAAAATCGGTATCGGCCGATACGATATGTCGACCGATATATCGTTATCGGCCGATATATCGGCAGATATTTTTCTCTTTCTTCCTTGTTTTTTTAAATATCGGCCGATATAATACGGCCGATATCAAGGCCGATATTGTGAATATCGGCCGATACGATACATATCGGCCGATATTTACATATCCAAAATCGATATATATCGGCCGATACGATACGTATCGGCCGATATTTCAACCCCTGGTCTCACCTATGAACCACAACTTGTCTTGGCCTTATGGAACCCATCAAGGTACAAATGCGCATTTTCGTTCTCACACTCCTTCCTATACAAATTATATCTGCACTCGACTTAAATCAATTTTGAATTTTTCTTACTATTGGATCAACCATGATTAATCGTGATCATTGCACTAGTTATCAAAATGATAAGTTCCCTGCCTCATAGAACAATGATCATTTAGATCATACTTACTTTATATCACAAATATAATTATTTACTAATTTTAGTAGACAAATTAAATGTTAAAGGTTTAATTATTCTTTAATGAAGCTTGTATGAGTGTAATTTGTTTGATTTAAGTTTAGAGATCTCGAATTTGATTCTTTTTTGACATACCTAATATATAATCTCACATGTCATATACCCGTAAGATTAGTATCAACTTCGTTATAAGATGAAAATACTTATATTATATAAAAAAATATATACATTCTTTAATATTAATTATTGGATTCACTAGACAATGAATAAGCTATGTCAAAAAGTATTTTAATAATATATTTGTCAAAAATCTAAAAAATAAAATTTTATATAACTATGTTCATAATAATAAGCATACCAACTAAAACGTCAAACACGTACACAAATGCATACATTTCAATGGATACTCACTGCCCTCATTTTTAAACCCCTACTTCAAATTTTAATGAACCGACTTCCCTAAATAGGAAGCCTCGTAGAAACACGAATCCAAATCCGACAGACACGTTTAAGCGGTCTGATTCAGTGGCGGTTAATTCATATGTGGGCCCACCTGTAAGCCAGCTAACGCTCCCTAAATTCGATGCCTATAAAAGGGGTAAGAGCAGGCAATTTCATATATTTTTCGGTGGTCCACGAGAGAGTCTCCTGTTTTCATCTTACCTTCGCCTCGCCTCACTTTCTCACTAGGGTAAGCTTCCAATCTTCTCTATTTTTTTTTTCTTCTTCTTTTCCCTCTTCTTAAATCAGCTCTTGTCTCTGCTTCGTCTTCTATTTTTCTTGATTTCCACCTCTTTTTTTTTTTACTTTTCGTGCTTCCGAAGTTCTATTATTTCTTGTTTGGGAAGTTAATAGTAAGTATTTTCTAGGGTTTCGAATTTCGATCCCCATCTAGGGTTTTGAAACACCCCGACTTCTGTTCCTGCTTTGATACATGTTTGGATTGGATTTTTAGAGATGGTTATATGACGATCGAGTTTAATTTTGATTATTTTCGTTAGGTCTCTGGTTCAGGTAATCGGGATTCGGATTTGCTGTGGGATTTTTATCTTGTGAGATTTAGGCACCGATTGGATACAACGGTATTACTGATTTGATGGTTTTTAGAACTCGTAATAATTTTTATAAGCCGAAGTCATCTCTATCTTTATTTAAGGTTTTCTAGTATGCGCATGTCAAAAATTTGGTTCTCGCCCTGCTTCTGCAAGCTATGGTTAGAGCAAGCTTTTGTTCTTCTTTGGACCCATAATTTACCCCTCGAAAGTTGATCATGATGGAAAGCCCAGAGGTTACTACTTGGATGATTGAGGGTGGGTCGGACAAAATAATTCAATTTCTCGTTAGGATCATCATCAAATCCTTCACTCGGATTTTGGGGTCAGATTTATAGTTCTACTTTTCCACTCAACTGTATTGGAAGGCATGTTCCTTGTCGCTGCATGATCTTACATGTCCTTTCTTTCCACTTCATACAAAATCATTATGGGTACTTCCTTCCCCTTTTAGTGGTTTAGTAAACGTGTTTTAATTTTTCTTTTCCTTTTTCTTGTCTTTTATTTGTAACTCTTCTTTTCATCATAAAGAAGTGTTTGATTACTTGAAACTAGATTACTAAACAGTATATTTATGTTGTTTTTAGAGAACTAATTTGGGTTTATGCTTGATTGATCAACTAATTTTCTGTTAAGAAGGCTCTTGAAATATGATTAGAGAGAAAGGATAAAAGTTGTTTATTAATTTAGAGAAGAAGGCATATAATAGGATGTGGAAGCAATTAATATGGGAAATGTGAAGAGAGACTACTCTCTGATGGTATGTTGAGATTAAACAAGAAAGTACTTATCTGATGATATGCATCTACGTGGTGATGGATGACAAGTGTAAGGATTTTGTTTGGGGAGAAGACTGAGTTCCTAGTTAGTGCTGCTCTTTATGCATGGATCCAATTTGATTACTTGTTTAGTTGTGAACGTTTTAACTGTAGACTCTAAGGTGGAGCGTCCTAGTTGTGTGTTGTTTACATATAAATAAAATTAATAGATTAGATAGGAAATTGACTAAGTAATAATTGCAATTGTGGAGGAAAGATTTTGAGAAAATTAGTTTAACAAAGAACAGTTATATGGAGTTCAACTTTGGTTGATATGAGAGGGAGCTATTTAAAAATTGAAGATGACTTAGTATCAATTTGAGATGAATTTTGATAGGGTATAACTAGAAAAATTAATCGAGGATCCAATTTCTATATAAACTAGACAAACTAGTAGAAAATAGTTTCATGGGAGAGTAGCATGGTGTTCTTTTATTTTTTATTTTTTTATGGACTGATCTAAATTGCGATTGTATAAGATGAGAATCAAACTTGTGATGCTCTATTGAGTTAAAATGGTGGTGATGAGAAAAGACAATTAGATAAAGTAATTGTGAAATAAGTGCATGTGTTAGGACAAATATGTGGACTAATGCTAAAAAAAACATAAATGCTGCTCCAGTAGACGAGTTAGACAAGGAATATCATTTAAGATGGTTTGGCACATATATGGAAGACTAAACTGAACCACCTACAACAAAGAATTAAAGGAATTAAGATAGGTGTGTGGCTAAGATGAAGTACAACTGTCAAAGATGTGTATTGTATGATGGATGTTGGGAGTAAAAGGATGAGATAGAATTAAAAATGAGTGCATTAGATGAACTTTTTTTCTGAGCGGTATGCATTAGATGAACTTAAAAGTTGCCAAACAGAAGCGAAGATTAAGGAATATGTTAAGATTGTTTACATGCCAGAAAAACCTAAAATAGCTACAATACTACCTTCAAAAAATGCCCCATTACAGTGAATGAAAGGTTTCAAGCTTAAAGAATTAGGGGAGAAGACCAATGGTTGCTTGGTTTATTTGACAAAAAAAATACTAGATTGTGGTGGGGATTTGATTTTTTGTAGGGTGGAGTGGGAAAACAGAGTTCACAAAACTGATATCAAATAGCAGGCCGATGGCTTTGATAATGATGATGATAAGGATTAATATTATATTTAGTAGTCAAAACATCGTTTTCATGATGTTATCATAATGTCTTACCATATAACTACAATACACAACACCTCAGTAGAACATTTTTACATCAAGGCCTGCTACCCTTGTATCACCTTAGTCTTCAAGACTCACACCCTCCTACATCCAAAATGAACCTTATTTGTTTGGGGCATTTGTCTTCTCCAATAAGTTTTATTTTGTTTTACAATTAGGTTGGGTGGGGTAGATATTGCTACACACTTGAAACTACAGAACACAAGCCCCTATAAGCATGTTAACCCAGTCTAGCTGTTTATAGGCTCAAATGCTCTCTAGTGAGCCTGTTCAGGTCGGGGTTGCATCAGATTGTTGGCTTCAAGAATTGTCACCACCTAAGAATACAGGCTAGGTTGAAGCACAGTTTCTATTGAAGTGCAGGCCAAAGTCTGTGCTTTGAATGTTGGGGGCTAGGTTGGGTTGGCACTAGTTATGGTCCGGGCCTGAATTATAGGGCACGAAATAAATGGGTCAGCCCAGTGCTCTTCCCTTTCTGTCCATTGACAGCTCTACAAGTTGTTTCCTGTATATTTTTCGTTTGAAGCTGCCTTTTAGAGCAAACTGTGACTATGATTGGAACCTGAAAATACTTCAGTGCAAGAACAGAGTTTGCAATTAGTCCTTGCCTTTGTGTGGGGTTAAAGGCATCACCACCTGAGCTTCCTTTGCCTTGTTTGTATACTCTATATTTTTTCCATCCAATTCCTTTGGTACAAGTCCCAGTGATTTTTGCATGCAAGGTCGTGTAAGAGGTTTTTTGCCATTGTAGTACTCTGTATGCCTGTTATGCACATACCAGTCATTGGTAGGCCACATTGACTGTTCCTTGGCCCAAAAAATCACAGTGTGATTCATTTCAAGGATCGGGGTGAAGTCCAATGTAAATGACTTATTACTTTTTTCCTGCAATGCTATCATTTCCAATCACATGTGGCTCACTTTATGGATGGGCCTTTTTAAGGAGGCTTACCAGATGAATGACCCTATTAGCATGCACATGTTCGGTATTATGCTGTAAGAATCTCTCCGATTGGTATTTGTGTGGATATTGTTTGTTTTGCCTAGTTATACATATTCTATTCGGACCAGCTAGCTATATGTTTCTTGTGAGGTGACTGTTCCTTATTGTTGGTTTAAATTTTCAAGATGGTCGGAAGTTGGGTGTTAGATTTGCTCAACCAGAAGAATAATAGTTATTTCAGTTACTCTGAAAATTGCTGCTGTTTTGGTGTATGTACAATAGAAAATAATATTGACACTATATATTGACTTTATTCACTCGATTGTGGACTTACTCGTTGAATTTGGTAGTTCTACTGAAGGAACATGGGGAAGCGAAAGTCGAAGGCAAAGCCACCTCCAAAGAAGCGGATGGACAAGCTTGACACTGTGTTTTGTTGCCCCTTCTGCAACCATGGGAGCAGTGTAGAGTGCCGCATGTAAGCATTATGTTGTTTTCTATAACCTTTATTGCTAGTACTGTAAACATTTATGTGTTTTTGTTTTTTGAACTTTACACTGAGCTGAGTGAAAATCGGTACTCTTTACAGTGATATGAAGAATTTAATTGGTGAAGCCCTTTGCAGAATTTGCCAGGAAAGCTTCAGCACAACAGTCACTGGTATGAATCCCATGCCTTCTGCTTTTCCCCAAAATGTTTCACCCCCCAAACCTGAGATCTCATTGACATTTGATGAGTTGTCTGGCGTGTTTTGGTTGTCTTGGTGTTTGTATGTTGTGAAATCAAAAAGTTATGGAGTCCCTATTAAGTGGCAGATTGAGGACAAAATTATCGATGGAAAATTGGATTTTGAGATGGAGGATCTCTACCCTTCTAGCTTTTGGTGGGGAAAAACTTTGCAGTGGACAAGTAGCATCTCTTCTTTTTTTTTTTTTAAAGATAAATAGATCACTTTTTAAAACAAAACCATGCCGTTCTTCTGAAGAAAATCATTTCTCATTTGATATGATTAAACTTTTTTTGAGTTGGCCCTCTCCTCTACAGTGTGACACCAAATGTGTGAAAAATCAATTAACTTATGAAATTGCTTATCTCTGCATCCAAACATTACCTGATGCTTCGAGCAAACTGTCAATATACTGCTGGCCTAGGGATATCAGCTTGCAGTTCCAATGAATGGAGATGACCGTTCGACGTAGTTGGTTGTCTTCAGCTTTCAGTTTCGAAGTGGCTGATCATACCTCTCTGCTGATCCCAAAAAGCAACCATAGAACCTTTAGAATATAGAAGTATCCCACTGAACCACCAAGTCGGCATGTCAGTCATCTCTGTTACATTTTTTCCTGGGCCGCACTATACTCTATACGAACTCATTTAGTTCTGTTCCTTTAATCTTGGTGAAGTACTTATTCAGTTATTTTTATTTGCTTTGCAGCTTTATCTGAACCCATAGACATGTAAGTTTTTCACTCTTAACCATATGTGTGCCTTGAGCTATTATCTTTTATTCATGTGAATTACCGTTCATGTGTTCTTACCCCTGACCATTTTTTTCTAATTTCTTCACCACAGATACAGCGAATGGATAGACGAATGTGAACGTGTCAACAACCTTGAAGAGGATGGTTCTTAAGTTAGTAGCGCATGCAATATCATATCTTCCTTCCCTTGCATGTATTGCACCCGTTGCAATGACCTGGGTCAAGTTCTTGCAACTCTGCAAGTTATATCATCAATGCAGGTTTCCAACAAACACTACGTAGTAGTATTCTGTAACTTAGTTTGATTCTGTAAGCTATATCTCACAGTTATGTCGGGAAAGATCGCTATATTGATTCTTCTTTTGTGGTCTTTTTAAGAGAAGGGTCGTTGATGACATTGTATTTGCATATCATACATATCTTGGGATCTCAGTATTCAGTACCGCTGAGTACATATTAATCTCTTTTAGAAATAAATTACTTCTTCTATGTCCATCTGCCAACTTGGTAAATTTTGCAGTTAATTCAATGTTTTGACCCCAATTTTGTTAAGACATCAATGGTGCCCTGGTATGAATGGTACAGGCCATCTTATGTGGCGGCACTGGATTAAATAAAACGTCACATGATTGGGCTGTGTGTCTATTCATTCAATCAGGAAACCTTGAGTCCACTATACTAATTATCATGGTCTCAAAAGTTAACCCTCCACCTATCTTTAATTTTGTTCTACATTCTATATAAATTTAGGAAGCCTGAGCAACAAATGTAGAGCATCTACATCATTCATAATCCATGAATAATATCTGGACTATTAGTTAAAAATGGCATGATCTGAAATGATGCTACTATTCTTACAATTGAAAGCAATCCTTGAATGTGGATAATTGATGATATTAGTATTCGTCGTGCGATCGGTAAGATCATAAACAGTCAAAGGTTGAGCTCGCATAAGTGGGCTGAAACAAGAAAATCAAACGAGTCACTTATTGATCTTACTGTGCAACAGCCTGATGGGTACCATCTGCTCAGTACAGTACACAACTGGGTTTTGCAGGAATCTTCGTATTGGAGCCTTTCAAAAGTCTGATACGAAATTAGCTGGTTTGTAACATGGTTCGTACCCGTCTTCTGAAATTTGCACATACGAAGGTCCCATTTGGTGCAGTCCTCGTCTCCCTAATTCCCGACTTTGGAGAATACCAACATCCACATGGACCCTACGATTGATGGGCTGTCTGAATTGTAGAAAATGCCTGGCCCATTAGTGTTCGGATCGTCGGCTCACGCTCAAAATAATAAAATATTATTAAGTGGCTCATGTATTCACGGGTTGGCTTTAGTCTCTGCTCGCCTCTATCTCAACACCGTCTGTTTTAAATATTTAAAAATTCAAGCCTGTCTGAGTTAACCATTGGGATTGAAAGTGGACATTATAAGTTAGAAGTTGATTAAATTTGAGTTCAAAATTTAATTTTTAGTTCGATGAGGATATGAATTCTGTAAAAATAAAAAATACTCAAAATTAAAAACGCTTTCCACCTGTATCCGTATCTAATAAGTGATGATATAATTCCTTGGCACAGGGTTTTGATACCATTTCCACTTGGTACTCAGGTTCTCTATTACACATAAATGAATGAACATGACTTACTCCAGGGTCTGTCTAAGAAAATTACTCATGGTCATTCACTTCTTTTAACTTTTTTACCTCTTCCAAAATTAGGGAATTGATTAAGGTGTTAGGACTTGGGTATCCATTCCAAAAGACTAGTCTACTAGGTAGAGTGACTGAAGTCTTTTATAAATCTTTAGATTTCCTTCTATATTTTCAATATGAGATTCGTTCACAGTCAGCTCCAACATTAGGTACATACTGGACACCATTTTATTACAATAAATTAAAAGGTAAGTTTAAAATGGAATAACAAAATACAAAAAATTCAATTTACTACAAGATGGTGCCCGGTGCCTGAAGCAGTTCCCTAAAATTACTCTTGCGGTGAAACCAATTACAGTTGCAGCCTGCAAATGTGCTGTGCAAGAGCTCAGGCTGTTTATCTTACAACTCGTATTGTTGTGTCGACGTGGGTTTGCATTACTCCACGTCTTCGACTTGGACGCATGTTTCGTGCGTAGGTAAAAGTCGGTAGACATCTTTGTATAGATATTTATATTTACATTCTATTCAACAATCCATATCTAAGGGTGTAGACACTTATGTTAGAACAGTCTATGTTGAGATAACGGAATTTTCTGTTGGAGTGGAACTCTATTAAAGGTCTGCTTTAAGTATATATCTATTCGTAGTGATTATGGACGACTTAACTCAATGATTCAAGATGAAATGTTATGGTGCATGGTTTTTGCAGATAATATATTATTAATTAATCAAACAAAACAACAATTTCATGCTAGGCTAATTTGTGGAACAAAATGTGAGAGTTAAATGGGTTGAAATTTATTAGAACTAAAATAGAATACATCAAATGTTACTTTAGTGAATTACACGATAGTGAGAGTAACTTGGTAAAGATAGAAAACGATCTATTTGCACATTGTAATAAGTTTCGATACTTGCGCTCTACGGTAGAGTTTCAATGAGGTTTCTACTTAGTTATTACGAATATGATAGGAGTGGGGTGGGCAAAATGTAGCGAGGTCTTGTGAGCATGCTACATTGGAGATATGTATGTTACATTTGATGAACGGTTTAACTCTAAAGGATAGAGTGAAAAACGAACGCATTAGGAGTAATATAAAAATATTTTTGATAGATGACAAATGATAGAAAATTGTTTGAGATATGTTGGTCATATTAGTAGAAGATCAAGTACAACCCTAGTATATAGAGTGGAGATGATGCAGATTGAAGGCACTAAAAAAGAACATGTTAGACTGTGGAGTGGCTGATGGTATAATTTGTGATAGAATTATTTGGAAAAGAATAACTTATAAGATTGATCCAGATAGACGGAATTACTGGTTGATGGTGATGACAATGATGAACAATCAATATCTCAAAAAGAGTTCACAAAGTTGATGTTTGAGATATGATAAAATTAGTAGTCTCAAGAAAACAGTATTGAGTTGACTCATAGCTGTTTTTTCATCTATTTTGATCAAACTTTTAAATTTTATCCTCCGAAAGATTATTATATCTTCAATCATTCTATAATAGTTTTTCAATGGATCAAAAGGTTGAAACCATTCATTTAATGAGCGTAAGCATAGATTGGCTATAAATCTTAGTTTTTCCTCTCTTTTTTTTTTTTAAAGTTTGAATGTTCTGAACCGTTGGATTTGAAGACATTGGGCATTCCAGATGAATTGCTGATCTACTTTTTCAATCAATATATTGTACCCAGAATTGGATGATACACGTCATTTCATGGATGCAATCAGGCATTTCTTGCTCTCTCAATTTTCATGTGAATTACAAAATCAAAGAATCCAAATTTCCAAACAGAAGAAAGCAGTGAAAAGAAAAGACAACAAGGGGGTCCTGCTAAAATTGGACAAGACTCCACCAAAAAGATTGGGGAACACTGAAATCAGTGATTCCTCAGTTGTCTGTAGCAACTCATTCATGAATACATGACATAAATAAGAGTAAAAATAGTATTACCTTGAGTGTACGATTCATAAAGAGAATCCATCTAAGGGCAATATTGGCATATATCCATTTAAAAAAATCTCCCTTATAATTTATAGACTTTTTAAAAGAGCCATCGAAGATATTTAAAAATTTATCAATATTTTAAAAGAACCACCAAAGATATTTAAAAGATTTACAGTCTAACACATTAAAAATTGTGAACTTGTATATTCTTCTCCTTTCAAGAAAAAAATTGATTATACCCTTATCTTTATCTCCAAAAATCTTCTCTACTTTGACACTGGCCAGTCACTTTCTTCTAATCTAAATAATTATATTTCATGTATAATTTTTGGTACTCTATTTTTTTAAATAAATAAATTTATACTCTCTCAATTATTAGCCACCATTTTTTTACACGGAAAGAGAGAAATGATAGAAAATTTGATTTTCTTAATAATAAAAAATAAGTGTAGCTTAATTAGTAATCTTTCATCTTAGAAAATGAAAGGTGTCAGGTTCAACTTCTATGACTTAACTTCGTGTGCTTTGAGGACAACAAATATCACCCGTACAGATTTTACGAGAAAAAAGAGTAAAAATTGATAAAAAAATTAATATCTATTGTTATTAAAAATGCTGGACAAGCATAATAGTCAACAATAAAATTGTTAAAACAGTAGAGGTTCATAAAAGGAGAAGACCGTTGGAGTCCTTGCACCACGTACAGTGGAACCCACCAGAGGACTATGACGTATGCAATAATAAATTATCATTTTCATGCATTAGAAAACTCTAATATGAGAAAGTGTTGTTACTGAACTAAATTAAATTAAAGATCGTAAATATTATAATTATGAAAAGTGAATTTTATTTAATATTTTTAATCTTTTAATTTAAGTTAATAAATTTGACTATATAAAGAGAAACTTCATTTTTACTGATTACTTTACTTAGTTTAAATATAATATTTATACATATTTAACTAGACTATTTTTTTCAAATTTTCACATTATTGTACATTACTTATTAAATAAAGTAGGATAGATTTTTTAAATAATTTTCATTAAATTAATCAAAGATCATTTTAATTGGATAAATTAATCTGCAACTTTTAATTTTCCAATTTCATCAATTTAATTTCTTTTTACATTTTAAATTTTTATAATCTTAAAATATATACTTTAATTAATTTAATAAAATAATTACGAACCCTAGATTATATATTGATTGCTGTCCCTTTCTCGATCATACCCTCGTGCACACAGACACAACACTCAATTACCCTTGTCGCTTGTCAGCTATCTCAGATGTCACTTTCCCAGAGATGTTTATGACTTTGTTTGTTTTCATAAATTTTGCGAGTGACAACGTAAACAGAGCTATGAATGTAGCTATTAATTTCGATTTTTCATAAGCTTTATTTATTTTTGAATAATGGGGAGACTCTTTAAAACATTTATGTAAATGATTTCCAATGCAAATTTAATAATATTCATTATAATTTTTTTAATCTACGTGTGGAAAATCGTGAAAAACCAACCATAAAATCGTCATAGGTGATATCCACTATCCTTATGACACATCAAGTGACGTCATGGGACTCAAATCTGACATCTCCAATTTCTTGAGACGAGAGGTTACCAATTAAACTACACCTATGTAGACAAATACATCCATTTGCATTCAAATCACTCAAATACTTTAATATATATATATATAGCGATCCTCCCACGAATATTTTGTCTAACGAGACATGGGATTTAGAGTATTATCAATTTTACCCTTTCTACTGTCATACGAAAGTATTTAAAAAAAATTCAGTGATACAGTCAGTGATCCGATTTGTTGTTCTCTATGAAATAAAGGTCTCACTTACATAAATTTCATTGAGCCGGTAAGTAATTCAGTCAGTGAGTCGATTTATACTATAGTGGAAGGGTTATTGATCCAGTTAGTAATCCAACGAGTCGATTCGAAGAGCAAAATGGACAATATAGTAAAATCCGTGTCAGGTTACACAAAATGTTTGTGGGAGATCTCTTTTATATATATATATATATATCCTAATAAAATATCTCTTGATGGTAGATTTACCATCTAAAGTAAAATTGAGAGTGGTTTGTATTTGGATATGCAATTTATTTATTAATTCGTGGGGGTTTTATGCTTGATATCCTGTGGTTTTTCACATGTAAATTTTAAAAAAAAAATTATTTATTTTAAAGAAAAAAGACTGATTCTTTTGTGATATTTGAATACCACTTCTTTCAGGGGTTCAAATAATTTTAACAAAATTTCAAATTTTTATTAATTTTTTTTTACTGAACCAGATATTTTTCATGTTTTACTGAACCAGCAAGAGATGTTCTGGTTACCATAAATTTCATAGAAGACAAAAAGTAGAATCCACTTTTTCCTCTCGGACTTTGATCCCCATAATTTTGGTCGGTGACAAAAAATGAAGAATTCTTACTCTCTCTCGTAAAACAGGAAAAGGGCCTGAAGCGGAACAAGCCCAGGCCCTTGAATCATGTAAGCAAATGGAGTGGCTACTCTTGTTTGCTTTGAATGATTTTTATTTGTGTCCAGGACTGGAGATCCTCTCCCTCTTCTTTTTATTTGCAAGGACACATATCCCAAGAGGAAAAAAAAGTAGCTCTTCATCTGCACTGTGCATTCATTTGTGGGCCCTTTGATTGGGCTTTAAAAACATTCACTTGTAAAAGTTATTTCAAATTCTGAACTTGTAACTTTCGGTAATTGAAGATAAAAATGAAAAAAAATAAATTCATTTTAGTTTAAATTGATAAAACCATAATTTTGAGGGTTATAAAGTTCAAGTTTTTTAAAAATGATTTAAACCCAAATTTGTTTTGATACAATTAAAGTACTTTCGACGGTTAGTAAAGTCCCACACCGTCATTGGATTTCTAGATTATGGAGTCTATAAATATTTGGATATCCTCTCCTTAATCGTCAATTTTCAAAATAAATTCTACTCATGTGTTTTAACATGGTATCAGAGTAAAGATACAACAATGATAAGCCAGGTTCATATCTCTGGCCTAGTGTAGAGGAAAATCTCAAGATCAATCCTCCTCAACTTTTGAATTTTTTTTCAAAAGAAGAATTTTCATATTACCTGAGATTACTCCGAATAATTCCTCCAAAATTTACCTTCATCCACACACAGCCTACACCACTGTAAGATATATAATAAATAATCAAAGTTCACAAAAGAGACAGTTTTTACTACCTGTGGCCAAGGGTCTAAATATCGACCGATATATCGGCCGTTCATATCAGCCGATATCACAATATCGGCCAATATCGATATCGGCCGATATCAGTCTTTTTTTTTAAAAAAAAAGGAGGAGAGAGAAAAATATCAGCTGATGTATCAGCCGATAACAAATTTTAAACTCCTGTTATGGCCAGAACTTGTATGAAAAGACAAAAATAGTGAAAAATGTAACTCAACATAGGCCGTATCTAATTCAAAGATGGTATTGTCTCATCAAAATGATTTTAAACAGTAGTACCCAATGTTTTGAAGAGTTTGCACGTTGCAGCAATTCAAATGGTACGAATACGATGCCCACTACTTCTTGTCTTTCGATGCGTATTGAAAGACAAGTAAAAGCATTGTTTTCCTTTTCTCCTTTTTAATTTCTCACATTCTTATATGCGTGAAAATATCACTCCGGCCGATAATTCAGCCGATATGATTATTATTATTATTTTTTTAAAATATTGGTATTATTTCATTATTTTTCTTTTTTCTAAATTAAAGAATATAAAAAACTGAAAAAAAAACTGTTTTTTTTTTAAATTGAAAATGTAAATATCAGCCGATATCTGGGTCGATATTTCGACGCAAGCCCATCACCGTTTTGAATTTTTTTTTAAAAAAAAATACCGATATAATCATCTCGGCTGATATCGGACAGATATATATCGCCGATATATCGGCCATATCGGCTAAGAAATGAGTTGTACGGCCGATACAATACGTATCGGCCGATATTACACGGCTGTTAAAATCCATATCATATCGGCCGATACGTTTCGTATTGGCCGATATCTGTACCCGTGCTTCTACGGTTCTGAGTTAATATAGGTGCATTAACTTAATTTATTTAGAATATAAATTCATTTTTTTTTTTAAAAAGAAAACACTTAATCCAAAGAAAACCATAATAAAAATATAGAACAACAAAGAAAATAAAAGAATCTCAATCGGTTTTGAGAGAAATGGGAAATGAGTTTTGTAACTCGAGTGAAATTCTTGCTAGTGTGAAAAACAGAACAGAACTCAATTCACAAAATGTGAATGATACAATAAAAAAATCAAATCCAAAATGGGTATAAGTGTAATATTAAGATTTTGAGATCTTCCTGAATTCAGACGGGCACATTCACAACTTCATACAATCTTTATTTAGTGATTTTTTTAGACTTAACTCTTTCCGATGATTATATTTTTTTAAAAATTGTTTTTATCGATGTCTCTTTTGCAACTTTTTTAAATTGTAAACCATTAGAATTTTTAAGAGTTTGCAGTTAAAAAAAGTTTTAAAAATAATTAAATTACATTTAACGAGTATCAAAGTTGAACTTGAGTTGAATCGCAAAGAGGGATAAGATTTTTCACCTCAAACAGTCACTCTTTATAGATTTACCCAGTGTGTAGGTAGAGAGTTTTACACACGCCCTAAAAATTAGTGGACTGCTCTAAGATGTCTGGATATCTTAGTCAGATAATTTTTTTAAAATGCTGAGTAGAATTTAGACTAATGTCAAAAACTAAAAATAGGGAACTCCTCATGGGCTGCTTGGATGAGAAGGGGAGCATTGAAGTGTGGCCGTCTTCAAATATTTTAAGCAAGAATCCAAGACTCATCCAGAAATTTCAATTGATATTTTTTGGATATTAAGAAGGTAATATGTTAATATACTCAAATATCAATTTTTAAAAAGGACCCAAGATCAGTAAGCTAAAAATTTCTGCCCGTTACAACTGAAATTTAGGTCAATTTCAGGTAAATTTTAATTTATATCAAATTTTGAGTTTCTTTGAGAAAAAACAACTGAATATAATATAGCTGATTTTTTTATTTTTTATTTTTTATTTTTTTGGCTGAAACTTTTCATTCACTAAGAGCTTAAAAAAGCAATTAGAGCAGAATATAAAACTCAAGTGAGATGGGTTTTATTTGATGACAGATTTAGATTGCGACTTTATAAAATTAATTCAAGAACTTCAAGCTCTGTTCTTATTTTAGTAAAAAATCAAATAAGTAAGCGAACTGTTATCATAGAAGTAACCAAAATACATATGGTAGTCAGAAATAAGTAAGAAATGTACATGCAATCGCCATTAATTTTAGCTGAGATGTTTATAAATAGAAACTTCTGCTAAATTTTCCTAATGTAAGACATCTGATACATAGATCCAAGCAAAGTTTCTGCTACCATAAGCCCAAACCAAAAGAGAAACAACGACCGAGAAACCCCCCGGAGATTTTGCAGAAAGGCGTCCATCTGCACAATCAACAGAAAACATAGATCTTCTTCTTCTTCAATGGCATTTCCTTCTAAAGCTAGTCTTCCATTACCTATTTTTCACAAGACACCCACCAAAAGAATAATAAAAAAGAAATTATAAATTTCAAATAAAAATTAAAATAACAAAATAACCATAAAATCGCATAAATTTCAGAACCCGGATGAAAGAGCTGTAGATTTCTTTCATTAATTCAAGGTACAAAAGCAAATCGTAGAGATTTTTCTTCTTCTTCAATGGCATTACCTTCTAGAGCTAGTCTTCCATTTTTTGTTTTTTTTTTTACCAATTTCAAAAGAGACCCACCAAAAGAATCATAAAAAAGAAATTATAAATGTCAAATAAAATTGAAGACAGCTAAAAAAACCATAAAATTGAATAAGTTGCAGAACCCAGATGCAGAAGCTCCAGATTTCTGCCGTGGAAGTGCAGATGGACTAGTTCTGTTGCTTCCACAGACAGCAATACCAATCTTCACGCTTTCAAATCCTTCAGTTTTGTTCAAGCAGAGTCCTGGATTTTCACTCAAATCCAAATTCCTCCCCAGTCTAATAAAGAATCCAGAATCAAAAGGCACTATCCCTCCAAGCAAATTCCTGCTTAGATTTAAATGGTAAATGTGAGAAAGATTTTTCAAACCAACAGGAATTTCACCTGTCAGCAAGTTGTTCTGGAGAGACAAGGTACTTAGATTCAAAAGCTGGGAAAAACTCCCTGGAATTACTCCAGAGTAGCCTGAATTTGCAAGCCTCAGCTCCTGCAATCTTCCCAGCTTTCCAATCTCAGAAGGGAGAGGCATGAACATGGGATTATCATCCATGATGAAGTACTGCAAGCTCTGCAGATTTTCCAGCCCTGTTGGGAACTTCCCTTTCAATCTGTTGCTGCTCAGAGCCATGAAAACTAAGGACCTGAGCCCCTTTAAACTCTCTGGAAAGCCACCTGTGAGCAAATTCGAGCTCAAATCCAGCTTCTGGAGAAGACCCATCTGCCCAATTGCCTCAGGAATGGACCCAGATAGGGAATTATAGCTCAAGTCAAGGCCCACAAGGTTTTTCAAACTTCCTATCTGCTCTGGAATACTGCCTGTGAGAAAATTGTAGCTCAAATCCAGATGCACTAAAGAGGTTAAGCTGGAAATTTCTTCTGGGACTTTCCCGTGAATGCTGTTCTGTGAAAGAGTAAGGATTTGAAGAGAGTTCAAGGAGGAAATTTGAGGCGGAATGGGTCCAACAAGAGCCTTGTTTGATCTCAGACTGAGCTGCTCAAGAGAAGACGAAAGAGAGATTTTTCTTGGGGGTACAGAGAAGGTGGTTTTGGTGCCCGTGAAGCAGTTGAAGAAGAAAATTGATTGGAGATAACGAAGACTGAAGATTTGGGAAGGGAATGTGGCTGTTTTCTTGCAGGTTGGGTTGGGTGGAGTTCCAAAATCTAGTCTAGAGACATGGAGTAAGTTGTCACTGCCAAGCTTGCATTCTATTCCAGGCCATGAAGAGCCTGGCTTGCAAGGTGTTGGGTTGGAAATCCTCCATTTTCTATCAGAGGACATGGTCTCCATGATGTGGAAAAGGGTTTCTGTTTCTAAAGGGTCCATGTTCATGTTCATGGATTGGAAGGAATGCGACTGGTTTTGATTATGGGTAGAGAAACAACAAGGTATGGAGAGTAGCGGTAGCAGAAGAAGAGAGAAAAGGAAGGTAGAATGCATTGGACTTTTTCAGCAGAGCAAGGAAGGAGAAGATGTTACGGGTACTGGGGGCTCTTTGATGTGTTCTTTTTCCTTCTGCAGAGAGAGAGAGAGAGAGAGAGAGAGAGAGAGAGAGGAGTTGGAGAAGTCCTGACTGGTGTGATATAAGGGAAATTAGTATAAAATGTAAATTATTTTAAAATTAGCAAAAGAAAAATAGAGAAAAGAGTTACAGTGACATTTTAAAGACAATAATTTCTATATTATTAGGATTGGGTATCTCGTTGTTCCGACAATTCTCCAATCAAATGAGATTATTCGACAGATAGAGCATCACCAAGCTATCCTGTCTGGCTAGGACATCCTTGAGTCCACTATGCATTGGCCAATATGGCTTCCGATACTACTTGCTTGACTTGGATATCCAGCTCAAGAATTTAGTCAGTTGAGTGACTCAAGTCTTATAAATCTCTAAATCTTTCCTTTTACACTCAATATAGAATTCATTACATGTAAATGGATTTGTAAAAAATTCTTCTCTGTAATTAAAAGCCGCTACTATTAACTGACCAAAAAGAGAACATAAAGCAATTGAAGATATGAGCGAGATTAAAACATAATCATGTCTTTAATCTTTTGATCACTAACATATGTACTTATACATTAAGTGCTTCAATTCTTCTTATATTCTTTATTTATTGCCTATTATTATACAATATTTTATTTTTACCTTTCCTCTCTTACACAAGAACAACAAGTAGAGTCACCAAGGCATGAAAGAATTGAGGGATAAATTGAATTGTGATGGTAATTATATATTTCACTTATAATCATTTAGGTCATTTGTACTGCCAACATATAATTCGCATGATTGATGTTACACCATGGTCAATTTTTTTATCAATTTCTAAAAAATAAATTCATTTTAATTATTAGAAAATACTGCAAGAGAGAGAAAAGTTTAGTAGAGGAAGTGATTGAAGGGACACAAGAATCTCAGTGAGATTCTGAAAGCAGCAGTAGGGTCACAAACTCACAAGATTGAAAGGAGAGAGGGAATTTGTAAGGGGAAATGAAAATGATCATACCGATTATATCTCCACAAATGAAACATTATTATGTTTAATAATAATAATAATAATGATAAAAGAGTGGAAATCACTTAGCAACTTGCTGTTGCCAGGGGTTCAGATGTGGTACATCCGTACAACTATTCCAAATTCAAATAATTACAGTAAGGATTAAAACAATAGAATCTTCAATTTCTGCAGTGTATACTTTAATAATATTAATCGATAATAACAATCAAATTGAAATAATATTTACCATTGGATTAAAGTCATATTTGCCAAAAAAAAAAAATTGCAAAAAATTTATAAAGAAAATGGCACCATTGATTCAGTTATAAACTTATAATTGTGGAAGAATTTAAGATAATTATTTTAAGAAAATGGCTTCGATATGGAGTTGATTAGAGATGGTATAGATGCAGCCAAAGGTCGAAATATTGGCCGATACATATCGTATCGGCCGATATGTATCGGTATTTTAATACCGAACGATATCGGCCGATACAATATGTATCGGCCGTACATAAATATTATCGGCCGATATGGCCGATATTCGGTCCGAAATATCGGTCAAAATATCGGCCGATATTCATAAATATCGGTATTTAAAATGTATTTTTTTTTTAAAAAAAACACTGATACAGTTTTTCCACGGTTTTTTGCGGTTCTTCACAGTTTTTAACAGTTCTTCCGAGACGGCTTTCACGGTTTTTTGCGGTTTTTTGCGATTCTTCAGGATTTTTTGCTGTTTTTTCACGGTTCCGATATCGGAGGAGAGAGAAATGCCGATATCGGAGGAGAGATAAAATTATCGGCCGATATATCGGCCGGGGCGTTTTTTAAACCCTTGGATGCAGCTATGCAAGTTTCTAACACTTGATTTAGTTGGAGGTCGATGAAAAATAATTTGTCAAATTTAATTTTGACTTGGTGACTTGGACTGAATTTTGGGTTTGCCGGGTCAGGGCCTGGGTTAACTCAAATTTGTAAAACCCAAGTCCACGTCAAATTGCATTTATAAGATTCCAGCCCAGTTTCAAGCCTAAAATATATAGACTTATCCGGGCTTGAGTTTCTTTAGGCTTAAAATGGATTTTGTATTCTTCTCTAAAAATAAAAATTATATTATTACATAGATCTTATGCTTATATACAACATTAATGAAAAGAAAATAGAATTTGAAATTTTTGGCTGAAATTCAAGCTTTTGGGCAAACTCGAGCTTTCATGTACCCTGACCCAAAGTCTAATTTGGGGCACTAGAATCTGAAAAATTCAGTTTTTTTATAGAGTCTCAGGTTAGGCCGGTCCAAGTTTGGAACCCTACTGCCAAAAATTTAAGGGTTGCCTTGTGCTTGATGACCTAATAAATGAATTAAAAGAAAATTAATGCGCTGTACGTGGGTTCAGTCAGGCCATTCTGAAGCTAATCAAAGGAGAGCCATTTTATTTATTTGGTCTAATATTTGGGCCTCAAGTAGTTCCCTTCAAAATATTGTGTCCAAGGTTGTGAGTGAGTCTGGGTCACACACTAGGCCCTTTAGCCACAAGCCCGTCCACTTTAGCTATTGGGCCAGAAAATATCATTAAGCCCAACAAATCACCCTGAAACTACAGCCTGGAAGTTAATCACGGCCCAATCAAGGCCCAGTTGCAACCCCCATAAAATTAACTCTTTCAAATTTCTACTTGAAGAGGTGATTTTTTTAATTTTTTTTTCTTTTTTCCTTTTAAATCAAAGAGGATTAAACATTGGACTTCAAATTATGTACGTTGAATATTTGATTCATACATTTTTCCATCAGAATTGGGTCTCGGACTGTTACATTCGTAAGTAGACCAAGGCTAAATACTATGTCAATCACAACTAGAAATTTAAGCTCAACTTAAGTTTGTAGCAAAGTTCCACATTGTGAGTAGACTTTTGGGTCTTTGGTTTATAAATGCATAGGTATCCTCTCCTTATAAGCTGATTTTTAAGGATGAATTCTACTCATCTGTTTAAATATGGTATCAAAACAGGGCTAACACTGGAATGAGTCGGATTCATATTTCTAGCCATGAGTTGAGGGGGAGAGCCGAGTGTCTCAGCTCTAGAACTGAGTGGGAATGTTAGCAAAGTCCCACATTGCTAGTGGACGTTTGGATCTTGGGGTTTATAAATGGATAGAGTCATGAACACCCTGTCTTTATAAGCCGATTTTTAAGGATGAGTTTTATTTAGACTCTTATTTGACCTTTGCCTAGCAGTGATAGGCCGCCGCCATTTTTGTAACTATTAAGCGTTGGTACAGTGAATGTTTAATTTGTATTGTCTGTCTCATATTATATCTTAGGGGTCCGAATATCGGCCAATACACATCGTATTGGCCAATATGATAAGGTTTTGAAACCTTATCATATCGGCTGATATCTCGGCCGCATCATATCGATCGTTTTAAATTTTTTATTTAAAAAAAGAAAAAGAGAGAGAAATTTTTCGACCCTGGTATATCTTTTCATGTCAATTTTTAATCCTTTTAGCTCATAAGAGTCTAACTGTAACACTAAATAAATATTATGTATCGTGGATCATTATTTTATTCTGTGAAATGAATCTAATTTTTTATGATAAAATTGTTTTAAAAAAACTTTTCAAATCCTTCTATTGCAATACTTTGGTGCCCACCCATGTGGAATAGAGCCTAAGGCACTTTGTCATCCACAATCGACATCGTATAGTAATATCCTAATATATATTACTACACACTTATAATATTTATTCATACTTATGGTATATAATTATTAATAACTTCTTCAAATATTAATTTAAATTAAGTTTATAAATAAAATTGCCATAAATGGATTAGAGTTTAATATGGGTGGCAATGGTTGGTCCAATTGGCTATAAATAATATTATGCTTTTTCTCCCATGCAAACTGCCTGAATATTTTTATTATTGTCCCAACCCAAATTTCTGTTTATTTAATCTGACTTGAGTTAACCTAAATTTCTATAAAAAATTAGATGAAAAGTTATTTTAATAGAAAATAAAAGATAAAAAGACTACGAAAAATGAAGGCAATTTGATAAGATTTTTGAACTTGTGTGTAATAAGTGGGAGAAATCCAATGGGTTAAATAAATAGAGTGCTTATATGGGAATTTTTTTTTTTTAAATTCGGGTTAGGTTAAGTTATGATCTAGGATTCCTCTATCTAATCGACTCAGATTTGTTTTGACTTGGGTTGAGTAGGGTCATTTTTTTAATTTTTTTTTCAATATATGCATAACCTAAATTTAGATTCTTTTAAGTTACTTGGGTTGAATTCATGGGTCAGATTAGAAATTGCCATCTATAAGGTTTGAGCAGGTTTGTCTTGAGTTCAACACAGAGTAGCGAGTTGAACTTGAGTCAGTAATCAGTTTGGCTGAGCTCAGTTCCAACAAAATGTTTAAGAAAATTAAATTTTAATTTAATGCAATTGGGAAACTTTTAATTAACATTTACAATTTGAAAGACACGCACCACTTCACTAGGCTCCAAACCCACGCGGGCTTGATACTGTAATAAAAGGGGTTCATGTGATATAGAAAGAAAGGGAAGAAAGTATAATGTAAATCTCATTTAATAGTTTACGACCTTTTTACCAAACTGTCTAAAGTATTTTAGAGCGTTCGACTAGTCTTTAGAGCATGTGCAAGTCTTCAACTAGTCCTTAGATCATGTGTAAACCTTTACATATATCAAATAAAATTACGAGAAGTGACCCTTTGAAGTAAAATGAAAATCAAATAAAGAATCTCACTTTCAACAGCACACCTAAGCAGACATTAGTGTTAAATAGGTCTAAACCATTTTAGGCAATGGTTTTTTTTATTAATTTTTCAAAGAAATTACTTTTGTTCCATAAAACGATATTATATTGATTATAGAGAACAATATTTAATTTTTTCATTATCTAAACTTAATGCAAAGTTATAATAGAAAAGTGATTGAAATGAAATACGTAATTGAATGGACACTATACTATGAACTGTACATATCAAAATATCAATCGACATTAAATGTTAAATGCAAATATGTAATTAGTAATTAATAACTAATTATTATTTATCCTTAATATAAATCACACATTTTATGAGTGCCAACCCTAGAAAGTAATTTTATGATTTAAAATTGAAGAATGAAGATATGTTTTAATGAGGTCATTTACTCTTAATTAATATTGGATTAATATATAATGGGCACATCGAGTGGAAGTAAAATACAAGAACGAAGGATCAAAGTATCAAACTATCAAAGGTATGCATGTAAGCTGAGGTAAAATTTCCACCCAAGTGTTTTATTTTTATTTTTGTTTTTGTTTTTGAGATGGGTTCTCGATCATCACTCCAACCTCTTTAGATTATAAAAAAAAAAAAAATCTATCTGACAAGAGAGATTTTTATTTTTTTTATTTTGCACAATTCGACCATACTTCTTATAACGTACCTATATCCTTTTGTCTTTGGTTGGAAATTCTATTTGTTAGAATAAAGAAGGTTTTTTAGTCCCTTGTTTAAAAACTTTATCTGATTTTAATTTTTTGATAAAATTTTGTAATTTTTAACTTAAAACCTTTTAATTTTAGCCAGCTATGAATGAAGTAAATGAATTGAAAGTTTCGGGTTTTTAAAAACATTTCTAACGTACATGACTGCAAATGAATGGTTTTTATTCTCTATATATATTTGTTTTTTTCTTTTTAAAATATGTATATTTGATTAACCCATTAAAAATGAGAAATTTGTGTTTCAGCAAAATAATCATTCTCCTCGTAAAGGTGTTGGTGAGAAGAAGAAACAAAGGAGAAAGCTATTAAGAAGGAGAAGAAAGTGGAAGAGAAGATACCCCTGCTACGGTTAGTCCACAATCTTCTCGCGCTTGTTAGCCAAATATCTGTAAATATTATTTATTTTGTTTTAAATTAAAAAAAAAACTTTCATCTGATCTAAGTCATGTTTCAAAGTTGTAAATTTTATATTAAAAACAATTTAAATTGATCAAATCTGTGAGATTAAAAATATGATTAAATTTTGAATTTTTGATAGAACTCAAGATATCCGGCCCTCAATGGGCCCAAAGCTTTTAAATGTTTCAGCTATTTTGGGGGCCCTGAGATGTCAGCCCTATCCTATCCCATTGTCTCATAATCTGAAATATGTCAAAATTTCCATATTGGGCCCTGATCCCTCTGACAAATTTTGGATGGAATTTAAAATTTCAACTGATTTTTGTTCCAGTTTTATCCACTTCTGTGAGACAATATCCATTTCTTTTGAAGTTACCATAATATGGGCCAAGTCGAGTAGTCAGGCCTCCAACAAACAAGGCGGCTCAGAAGAATTTAACCGCTCCCAGGCTATCTCGGATACTGAATCACTTGCAAGTATTGGCTCCCAACCCTACATCAATCTGCAAAGTCTGGTAAGTTTAACACCTGACGTATATGTATTTTTCAAAACTGGGCCTGGATGTGTCATTTGGGTCGGGTCTAGTCTGATAAGGAAATCCAATTTGGATCAATGTATAGATCAGGCAGGAGCATATGCATAAATGTTAAAGAAAGTGTTTTTATATTATTTAGAGTTAATCAGGCCAATCACTCAGTAGTCAGGGCCTGATATCTTCGATCAGTGTCATCACATCCATTGGGCTGAAAACCTGTACCCAAACTACGTATTTTTCGTTTGGACTTTAGTCCTCAGACCCAGCCCTGTTTGGATAGTTGGATCCTGCCTTTTCCACTGCTAATTTCTTATTGTAGCTTGACAACTCTCCAATTGCCTTGCAGAAAAAAGGTGAACCAGTAGATGGAAAGGTGGACTGGAAAGGGAGACCGGCCATAAAAGGAAAGCATGGAGGGCTCTTCTCATCTTTGCTTGTACTCGGTAATTTGGGCTTCAAATAGGCTGAAATGGTAGAAAAAATTTAGCCCATTAAGGGCCTGAGACTTTGCATATCACAAACATTTAAAACCTTAGGTTTAGTCCCGATTACACAAAGGGCCCGACCCACTGTAAATGGGTTGGTTTAGTTGATTATTCTAAGCTCTCAGACTCAAGAAAAAATGGGTCTAAACAGGCCCTTGGTCCGATCCATCCATTGGATCTCTTCAGCAATCCTGGATCCAGTACTTGGACTCAGGGGTCAAAATCTCAGTATCAGGCCGATAAATTTTTAATTTTTTTTTTCTATCAAAACCACCAATATCGATCGATATCAGCGATGTATATCTCAGATACATATCATATCGGGCTGAGATTATCACCCTGCTTGGACTGCATTCTTCTCCTTTTCATTTTGGGAGAGGAGAAAACTTCTATTATCATTTTATTTGACATCTATTTTTTATTAACTAAAGTGACTTTTGATTATGCAGCAACCTTTGGATTTCAGAACATGGCTGTTTTTGCATTTGCACTGAATCTTGTCACATATCTCAGCAGTGTGATGCATTTTAGCATTGCAGATGCTTCGAATTCTGTCTCAAATTTCTTGGGCACCGGTTACATTTTATCATTTTTTGTTGCCTATTTTGCTGATTCATATATAGGCAGATGTAAGACAGTCGGCATATCGATATGCATCGTATTGTTGGTATGTGTCCTTCTATTCATGATTCTTTTGTTTGTTTGTACAAATGTGTATACATAATTATATGCAGTTGAACATTGAACAATTAAACATATGAGTAAAATTCATTCTTAAAAATCAGTTATTAAGGAACCTCACATTCTAAAGGTCCACTGGCGATGTGGGACTTTGCTAACACTCCTCCTCAGTGTCAGGACAGGACACACTCAGCTCTTCTCCTTCATGCAGAGCTGGAGATACGAATCCGACCTATCCCTTTGCTATCCTTACTCTGATATCATGTTAAATACATGATCATGATTAGAACTCATGCTTAAAAATCAGTTATTAAGGAGAGTGTGGCCTAGTGTTTATAAACCTCACATTCCAAAGGTCCACTTACATTATGGAACTTTGCGAACTCGAATTATAGTATGGTATTTCAACCCAAATTCTTGTTTGTGTTCTTTTTCTTGTACAGGGTTTTGTCTTGGTAACTTTCCAAGCTCACTTCCCTAATCTTAAGCCACCTCCATGCAATATCTATGCCAAAACTACCGAGTGTGAGCAAGTTGGAGGAGGCAATGCTGGAATTCTCTACATTGCTCAATACTTGATAGCAATTGGAATTTCCGGCGTAAGATCGTCGATGCCGTCTCATGGTGCCGATCAGTTCTACCGAAAAGACCCGAAGGAAGCAAAGCAAATGTCAAGCTTCTTCAATTGGATCCTACTCAGTGAGTCTATCGGAGGAATCATAAGTCTGATATTCATAGTTTGGATTCAGACTAACATAGGATGGGATTGGGGTTTCGGGGCCTCGACGCTTGCCATGATCATATCGGTGACAGTCTTCTTCACTGGAGTTCCAAGATATCAGATTCATGTTAACCAAAGAACCAATGACATGATTGAAATAATCCAGGTTTGTCCATTCTAGCTACCTATGGATCTGATAATGATGATGATGATATTCCCACATCTTAAGAAAAATATGTGTCGTATGAATAGGTTTATATCGCATCATTTAGAAACAGAAAGCTTGATTTGCCACAAGACCCTGAGGAACTCTATGAGATGGATAGAGACCAGGAATCTGCTAAGGAATTAGAATTCCTACCTCATGGAGACACTTTCAGGTTCAATACTTTCATTGATGTTGCATGCTTGATTATTTTACTGCTTTTCTATTTTTTTTAAGTACGTGACTAATTGTTGATTGAGAGAGTCAGAGAGAGTTCGAATATACTTAGGACTCCTAATATACTTGGGACTTTGAGTGAGATTATATATTGTATTGTTGGAGCTGTAGTTGGTCCTGATATACTTGGGACTCTCTCTTTCAATCAAGGGCATGTGAAAATCTCACTATCCATACACTCAGGGAACAAAACCATTTTTATATTGAAGGGTATTTGATCCTGAGACATCCCACAGACAAAAGTCAGAATAGACCATTAAGCTAATCCCTCAGGGGTTTACTGCTTTCCTATTTCATCCACACATGTGGGAAAAGATCTGATCCAGGGATTGATTGTTATTTCAGGTTCTTGGACAAAGCGGCAATCCTAACTTCGGACCCACCAAGCCCATGGAAGCTTTCTAGGGTTACCCAAGTAGAGAATGCAAAAATCATTCTAGGCATCATTCCCAATCTTCTGTTGCACCATCTTCATGAGCACTGGCCAAGCACAGCTCGCAACCTTCTCCATCCACCAAGGCCTAACCATGGACTCCCGCCTTCTCGGCAGCATCAAGATCCCGCCCGCATCCCTACCCATCATCCCCTTCTTCTTCTTGATCTTCTTGGTCCCCGCCTACGATCGCATCTTTGTACCCTTCGCCGGAAAGATCACAAAACTTCCCACAGGCATCACCTACCTGCAACGCATCGGGGTCGGCCTCCTCCTCTCGTCGGTCGCCATGGCAAGCGCCGCATTGATGGAGGTAAAGCGAAAGCAAACAGCAAAACAATATAACATGATCGACGCCGTCCCGACCGTCGAACCATTACCCATCAGCATCTTCTGGCTGTCCTTCCAGTACTTCATTTATGGTATATGCGACTTGTTTACCAATGTTGGGTTGTTGGAATTCTTCTATGCTGAGGCACCAAACGCGTTGAAATCCATCTCTACTTCATTTCTCTGGTTGTCGATCGGAATCGGATACTTCCTCAGCAGTGTACTGGTTGAATTGGTGAATGAGGTAACTAAGAGAATTACAAAGAAACAAGGTTGGTTGGAAGGAAACAATCTCAATAGGCAACATTTAGAAAGCTTCTACTGCTTGATTTCCGCCGTCAGCTTCATCAACTTCTTGCATTTCCTGTTTTGGGCTCGACGATACAAATACAGATCTCTGATTAGCAGCCGTGTCAACTTCAGTAAAGAATAGCTAAGACGAAGTATCACTTCAAAAAAAAAAAAAAATCTTCAATGTTACAAAAATGTAATTGAGGAGAGTTGAGCTCATTTTTCATGATGCATTTGATCTGTCACGCCATTTTATTGTAGTTCCACAAATTTTACCGTTGAAATAAATATATGCTATTTTACAAATGACTGTTTCTGGTTAAACCTTAGTTACTTGGTTCTAAGTTTAAGTGTTATGGTTCACTAATTCGTTGGATGAGGCTCATATAATTCATTTTCTGTTTGTCTATAATTTATATATATACACACGTCACACAATTTTATAAAATTTTCTCATTTAACATTGACCATTTTAGAGAATAATGGGTTGATATGATGTCTTATCACTATATTAGAATATTTTTTTATTTTAAACTATAAAACTAAAAATATGTTTTTCATTATTAGGTACTAATATGGTTAGTCTTGATATGAATCACCTACAAATATATTATCGGTTGGGTTTTTTTTTCTTCAATAAATTAGGGATATACAATTAAAATTTAAAAATACGAATGGGTCCCTCCTTCTAAAAGACATATTCTCCACTTTCTATGAATAAAATGTGAAAAAAATTAATATTCTATTATAAAAATGTAAATATCTAAGAAGGTATTATCCTTAATCTTTATCCAGCCATCTAAAACTAGTTATTGTTATCATTTTACGGCTGTTCTTCCTTTGAAAGAGTCTTTTCTTTTTCTGGTCCTCTCGAGCTTAGGCCATGTCTTCCTTGTCTAAATCAGGCGAACAAGGCCAAGTATATGTAATTGCTTCTTCCTCCTTGGGCAGCTGCTCCCACCTTCACATTAGAGGGTCAGTTTCAGGCTTCCTCCCCTCTTGTGCAGAGCCTCGTCTCCGCCAAGAAAGTGGGGCCCACGGGAAGAGTGGAGCCTTTCACGCAGCATGCACAGTGGGCCCCTTTCAGGAAGCTTCTCTAGTTAGTGGGACCCAATAAAATCAGACTGGCCCTCTTTTTTTTTTTTAGTTGGTAAATAACAAATGCGGAAATCACAGCAGTAGTAGGGATATTCTCTTCACGTACTTTAGCACCTGTACATATATATACATTTCTCTTTCTCTCTCTCTCTCTAAAAAATGGGGATAAATGAGTATGAGGCCACCGATGAAAAGAAGGAGAAAATCGCAGAAGGAGTTGAACTAGTTCACAGATCTTGTGAAGGAAATTCAGATGATGAATCTCGTGAAAGCGATTTTCGTTCACCACCCTACCATCAGCTCAGCACTTTGGTAAGTTCAAACACAAACCACTCTTCTTTATAAAACAGAATGTGTGAATCCCATGTTACATGACACACCATTTCTTTTAAGTTTGACGGTCAGGTCAAGATGCTCGTTTTATTAAAAAAACGAAGTCTTGAGTTCATTTCTGGCCCAACTCCTCTAAATCACTTTTCTGTTAACTTTGCAAAGTCTTAAGCGAAAAACAAAATAGGAAATTGAAGATGGTAACACTATATAAAATACATGAAATTTCTTTATTATTAAAATTTCAGAAATTATAATTCACTAATTGCCATTGATGTAGGCTAGGAGGATTAAGAACACCCAACCTTGAATTATAGCGGAAGCTTAGATAATCAACGTGTCTGCGATGAACTCGGAGAAATAGCAAGAACCTAACGATATCGGCCTTGAACCAAATGGCTCAAACAATATGGGCTTGCTGAATCACAAATTGAAGAAGATAATCCACATAACATGTGCGCTGATCTGCAAGAACTTGGCTATGGTTCACAAGTGGGCCTAATTGACACCTTGATCTAAGGTGCTAATCTGGCTTCAAATCTGGCTCAGGCACGTCCTACCTAGTTGCAATTAGGCTACAACAAAGGATTAAGAAACGGAACATCTTGGGTCAGCCAGCAAGTCAAGCTCAAGTTCACACACGTGGTTGGGTTTGTTAAGCAGACTGAATCTTGTTGGAATAGGTCTGAGCCGATGTCAAACAACTGGGTCTGGAATGAAATCACAGGATTGGGCCTGGAATTGGCAGAAGCCTGCAAGTATTGCAGCACTTACTTCCCACGAGATCTGTAGTGTTTGTAAGAAAAAGAAATAACTTTTATTCATCAAAATCTCCCTTCAATCTACCGATTACAACCTAATAAATAAGAAAAAACATCTCCTAAATCTAATAGGAACTGACCTTCCCACATACAATTTCGAATTTCAAAAATAACAAAGTTCTAAACTAAACACAATATCTAAGTTGGAAATAACTAAATATATCTAATCCTAATCTAATTCTAACTAAAATTAGACAAGCTACCCATTCCAAAACGTTGGTGCTTGTAGAAGTTTCCAACGTTGCTTGTAAATCAAATCCCACTTTAATTAAAACTCTTAACTCAACACCTATGCCATGCACGTTAATGTGTTTGGGTCGTCATGTCTTTGGGCCCAAGTTGATGTGTTGGCCTGATGGGAATTGGGCTTGGTTCACTTTGGATTTTGGGCTGATCCAAATTGCTCGTACCCCGCCGGGATCGAAAATAAAATTTTGATCTTTCTACTCGGGACCCGAAATTGCTAATTTGATAATATACCCGCCCAGGTAAAAATTAAAATTTTGATTACCTCCACATATGCCTGCATCACATATGCCCGCATCAGCCATACAATTAAAATTTACTGGATAACATTATTGCTGGAATACATTTCAAATGGACTACATAGCACCCCTTTATTTTATTTTTTTTGAAATGATTTATATATAAATAGATAAAGACACCAGAAGTGTAAATACAGAAGAGAAAACAACCATAAAAACAAAACAAGAGATGGAAGGAAAACTTCTATCCAAAAAAAAAAACAACACTCCTTTATATAGACTTAGGAAAACACGTCTTCAGAAAGAACACATGTAAAGCCACATTTATTGGAAAGACACGTCCCTCTGAAAGAACACATTTCTTTGAAAAGATGAACTCTTTCACAAAACACATTTCTTGAGAAATCAAAGGTTGCATTGGTTTGCAACTTCCAACATTTTCACGGGTTATTCCCATCAATTTACCCAATATGTCGATTGAAAAATTTACACATACTTTTGAATTAGTGTCACCTCTAATATCAAATGAGAATACTTATATTAAATATATATATATATATATATATATATATATATATATATATATATATATATATCCCTCTACCTTCAAAAGGCATGAACTCTAATGGAGAGAGGTCACTAATTTATATTATCTGACATAGGCTTAATCGCTGCATCTTCTTTATCCTTGTGGTCTCATCATCATCATCATTTTCTACTTTTTAAATTTAAGTTTTGAGCAACTTATTTTTCCTTTTCTCTCTTCATTTTGGACTTGACAAAGACAAGAATCCATTGCAGGACAAAGATGACGAGACAGTCGAAGGAAAGGTAGATTGGAAGGGGAGACCTGCAATCAGGAAAAAACATGGAGGACTACATGTATCGGTGCTCCTACTCGGTAATAAACTACTAAGTAATGTGGAGTGGCAATCGGTTAAATACAGAAAAATGAAAAAAAAAAAAAAAAAAACACAAATCCATTAGAGCATATTAAAAAATGGACTTTTTCATAGAGTATGAGATCAATGAAGGAAAATTTTGATATGAATAAAGCAAATTTATTATTAAAAAAACATTTTATATGAATTTATGTTCTCTAATATCACATAATTACCTATGTCTTCAATTGTAATTCAAGAATCCTTTTGTTAAAAAAAACCTAATTTTATGAAAAATAAAAAAATTAGAAATGATATAAAGACCATATAAACTATATCAATTAAGTCATTTTTTTCAACTCCTTAAACATTTGGCATCAATTCATTAAAATGACTTAAAATGATAAAAACGAAAGAGAAATGAGGTTAAAATGGAAAAATCCTTTCAAATATGAATTATTTGCTTCTAAGTTCTAAACCTTCCTTCAGTCGCACTCAATGTGAACTTGAAATGAAAATGATAAAATTAACGTTATTTCTAAAAACTAAAATAAAATAACTCAGGTTGAGTCGGATCAATTTAAAAGAAATATATGACTTAAATTTAGAACTTTTTTTTTGTTGGGTCCAGTTGGATTTGTGGGGTTGGATAAGAAAACTCTACCCCTAGATCTGGGCTTAGGATAATTCGGTGTAGAACATTATACGAAGTCACTAATGATGATAAACATGGGTTTTTATAAAGATTTATGCTTAAATATGAAATTTAAAAAATCTTGTCAACGTTTTCACTCGAAATCCTATTGATTTGAATTAATTTAGATAATTTTTCTAAAATTTTCGAGTTTTGACCTAATGTACTACATGAAAATTAGAAAATAACATAAATTTCATTTTTTTTTTTTAAGTTCATTAAAGCACTACTATATGTGAAGATAATAATTTTCTTTTATTGCTAGTTAAGATTATTTTAACATTGACAATACTCTATTATGACGCAGTAACCTTCTTATTTGAGAGATTAGCTGCTTTCTTTGTCGCTGTGAGCCTTTCACACTATCTGCAAAGTGTGTTTCATTTCTCCATAAGTGGAGCAGCAAATGCAGTCACAAACTTCATTGGAACTAGTTATTTTGCATCATTTCCTATTGCCTTCCTTGCAGACACATATATAGGCAGATGCAGAACATTGGGTGCTTCAATTTGTATCACAACCTTCGTAAGTACCATTTCATTTACACAAAATTATAGATATGAGCTTGAGATTTAATGGAGTTTTAATGAAAACGGATATTTAAATGGGTTAATGGATTTAAATAATAAGAAGGTGGGAATATCTATGATGAATGGATCTGAAGGGTTGACTGGGTGATGGGATATTATTAAAATAAAAGGAAAAGAAAGGGATGTAAATAAGGTGGAATGGGTAAATAAAATAATAACAAAGGCAAAAAGAGGGTGTTGGGAGTTGGGCAGTCCTCTGTCTCACAATCAGAAACTGGGCGAGATGGGTGAAAGGATTCAGGCAAGGGGCTGTGGACGTTGGCGGCGGCGATTGGAGGGTTGAGAGAAGATTTGTCACTGGGAATCAGATCTGGGTAACCGAGGGATAATGTTTCTGGCGATGGTGTTAGGGGGAGCTCATGTGAATTCAGAAGATCTCCTAGTCGAACACTGGAGAGCCTCGTTGGAATGGAGGATTGTTGGGCATCGAACGCGTCTTACTTTGGTTGTGAAGGCGTAGATCTAAGAACTTATATATGATTTTGGTCACTCTACTTATCAGATTAATCTTTTGAGTTGGATATCAAATTCTAATACAATTGTCCAAATGAGAACTTAGGACTTGTTAAACCTTGATAAAATATAAAATTATAACAAAAAATTAAAATAAAGAAATACATGTTTATGTGTATATTAATTGTGAGCTTTCATTCTTCTTCTGCAGGCATTTATTTTGACAACCATCCAAGCTCATTATCCAAGTCTTAAGCCAACTCCATGCAATTCCTTGGATCCAAAAATTAAAATATGTGAACCCATTGATGGAAATGACTCCACATTTCTTTACATTTCATTATATTTAATGGCTACAGGAGTGGCTGGGATTAAATCTACTTTACCAGCTCAAGGTGCTGATCAGTTCGAGCACAAGGACCCTCAAGAAGCCAAGCAATTAACAAGCTTCTTTAACATGTTCTTATTCTTTGAGTGTATTGGAGGTGCGATTGGTCTCACTGTCTTAGTTTATGTTCAGAGCCACATGGGATGGGATTGGAGTTTTGGTCTCGCCGCACTTGGTTTGATCGTAGCTGCCCTCGTCTATTTTTGGGGAATCCCAAAGTACCGGATACAACCCGTTCAGAAGATAATGCCTTTATTGAAATATTGCAGGTTTGCCATTCTATCATCAACAATCATCTGTCACAACGATTTTTCACAAATACCTTCAGAATTACCCAGTAAAATTTCGAATCAGTTTGAGTTTTGAAATTTCTCCGATATATTGCACATAAATATAATATGGACTGAGATTACGGTTATGTTGTAGCTGCGAACAAGTCCCACATTAAAATTATAGAGGGAGATCTCAGAATTTATAAAAGACTTGGGTCATTCTACATATCAGGTTAGTTTTTTGGGTCGGATGCTCAGTTCTAACAAGTGGTATCAGAGCCAAGTGTCAAACTACTTAATAACTACTTAATGTGGACTCAAGAGATCATCCATATAGGCAGGATGGGGGGCCTCGTTCGAGTGGAAGATTGTTGGAGCTGCAAAAGAGTCCCATATTAAAAATGTAGAGAAAGATTTAAAAATTTATATAAGACTTTGATCACTCCACTTAATAGACTAGTTCTTTGGACTGAATACCGATTTGAATAAATTGTAAATTGAATCATGAGCATTAATAAAATTTGAACAATGAGATATAATTCGGTAAAAGTTAATTATCTATGTCAATATTAAAGAGATAAGATAGATAATTCAATTGATAATTGGGTGTGAAGATTCATGGTCTTTGGTATACACTTATCCCCAAGTTTCATGCAGGTTTATGTTGCAGCCTTCCGAAACCGAAAGCTGGCGCTGCCTCAAAATGCCAACGATCTCTATGAGTTAGATAAAGAGAAGGAATCTAACAGGGATTTCGAATTTATTCCTCGTGGAGATACTTTTAGGTTTGATACTAATGTTTTTTTTAACTTTCCTTTTCTTTGAGAATAAAAGCTGAGCACAGGGTTGTTCATTGGCTCAAACCGGCCCAAATATGACTGAAATCCATTGTAAATGAACAAATTTGAACATGAGCATTAGTCTAATGGGCCACTCATTTTTTAGCCTGTTAATTAAACGAAAGAGCTTAGGCTTAATAATGAAGGGTTAGTTTGATACTTAAGACGTCCGTTTCATGAAACGAGGCCTTGAGTTTAATTCACATTCAAATTCTCTAGGCCACTTTTAATGGGGTTACACCCTATCAATTTGTGCGGATTTTGAGGTTTATATATGCTTATGGGATAATCTCATCTCTAATGTTGGACATTTAAGTAGAGTCTTATATAAAGAATGTGTCTTTTCAGCCGATTTAGCAAAATATATATTGAGAATACTACATTTTTCAACTTTTTCAGGATCTTTTCAAATCCTTGTTCAACTTTTTCGGGATCTTTTCAAGTCCTTTGTTCAGCCTTTTCAAGGCCTTTTGAGTCAAGAATATGTTGATGGGATGTTTTGAGCGTATACAAGGAATTCCCATATAAATGTAAACAATTACATAATATTACTATATTAAGCCCATGGATATAATTAATACCCTATCTCACTCAAAAGGAAAAATCATCTCATCGAAACCTAGTATTCCATCTTAAAATGGGCTTTAAACTCACTTTGTCCAATATGTTAATCTATCCAAATGGGTGGGCTTAGGCTTTTTCCTGAAAAAAGCTGAGACTACAAATGGGTTCAGGCTTTAGCAAAGGAAAGCCCAGCCTTAAACTGGGCCCGTGAACAACCTTAGCTAAGAAGCATTTGATGAATGTGATGAGATGCTGTTGTTCAAACTTCAAACAGTGGAACATCAACAGATTTCAATCCCTTGGATTTCAGAGAAGCATTCGTTGCATTTAGATCACAGCTTTCTTTTACATTCCATTCTCTGTATCCAAGTGATTTTAAGCTTCTAATCAAGAGAATGTTCAATTCAGGTTCCTAGAAAAAGCAGCAATTCGGAGTTCGGATCCATCCCCCAGCAAATGGAAGCTTTGCAGGGTGACCCAAGTAGAGAATGCAAAGATCCTTCTCGGCGTGACTCCGATCTTCTGTTGCACCATTATCATGACCACAGGCCAGGCCCAGCTGAGCACCTACTCAATTCACCAAGGCCTGACCATGGACACGCGCTTTTTCGGATTTACGATCCAACCTGCATCCCTACCGATCATACCGACCGCATTCATTCTTATCACTCTCCCCATCTACGACCGAGTATTCATCCCTTTCACCCGGAAGATCACCGGACTTCCAACAGGCATCACCCATCTGCGACGCATAGGAGTTGGCCTATTCCTCTCATCACTGGCCATGGCTGGTGCCGCACTGGTGGAGATAAAGCGCAAGAGAACAGCCATAGAAAATGGTATGGTCGATGCGAGGCCGGTACTCGAACCGCTAGCCGATTAGTATCTTCTGGCTGTCTTACCAATACTTCATATATGGCGTGATTGACATGTTTACGAATGTGGGAATGCTTGCATTCTTCTACGATGAGGCGCCTAAGTCGTTGAAATCAATCTCTTCTTCTCTTCTTTGGGTTTCGCTCGGAATCGGCTACTTCTTCAGCACTGTATTGGTGAAGTTGGTGAATTCTGTGACCGGGATGACCCACGACGGAGCATGGTTGGGGGGAGACAACATCAACAGGTTGTATTTGGAAAGATTCTATTGTTTGATTGCTGTACTTTGCCTCATCAACTTCTACTTCTACCTCTTCTGCGCACACCGGTACAAGTATCGATCCTCACTCAGCAGCCATGGAAATGCCGGTGGTCACTGAAACATTATGCCCTCTGCTCTTTTTACTTCGGTGTTGTATAATTTGTACAGGAGAAATGTCTCTACTTACTAGGGTTTCATGCGTTAATACCAAAATTATACTCTTATTTTCTCTTTGTCCCATACGCCTGCGGGATCTTCTGAATCCAGACGAGTTAGTCTGAGACCTGATTTTAATACCACTTGTTAGGACTTGGACTTCCATCCAAAAGACTAATCTCTTAGGTGGAGTGACCCAAATCCTTTATAAACCCTTAGATCTCCCTACACACTTCCAACGTGGGACTCATTTGTAAAGGCAAGACTAATCAGATGGACATGTGTAAACCTTCCAATTCATATACACCGATTAGCTTCCATGCAACTCTCTCTATCCACTTTAATCAAATATCTTTAAAATAAAGAAATCACGATACAACAAAATTCTAGTAGTTGCGCATTCGTTCATAAAAGATACCAACAATTTCACTATAATTGAGAATAAGGCTACAAAAGTGCTCACTTTCTTGTACATCTCGCAATTATAGACATAATTATCAATTTTGTTTCATTTCTGTCAAAATGATCAAGAAATACCCAGCTACAACCATGCCCTTCTGATTGGCGTAACACAGATGGAGAAAGCCAAAAGCCTCTTGCATGAGTACACAGATTTGATTCTTTTCCACTCCAAAAATTGCAGATGGACCCACTTCAAGATACCTTTAGAATATTATAAATTATTATTATTAAATAATTATTTTTGGCAATTTATTATTGACATGTACATAAAAAATACAAAAAGGTCATTCCACAAAAAATTCTAAGGGTAGTAAATATGTTATGAAAGACAGAAGAAAAAGCTAGAAAAGGAAAAGTTTGAACAAACACAAGGCTCCAAAAGCATAAGGTAAGCATGAAAATTAAGCAATAGCTATTGGATGAGAAAAAAAACAAAAAAGGGCCTTGATTCCCTTTTTTTCCCATTTGTCAAAAATATCAGTTCTAATCGGTGATTAGAAGTATAGAAATGTTTTTTAATTGTGAATAATTGCCCCATCTAATTAAAGGTCACATCATTCACATGTTGTTTTGAGGATTTAATTCAGTGGGCCTCACTTTGCATCAGGGAAGGCTTTCTTAGATGGATGCACGGGTGCAATTTGGGCTCAATGTAACTTCATTCTACATGGAAAAATTTAAAAAAAAAAAAAAAATCAGATTGGAGTTGATTTGAGATTAGGTAGGATTTTAGGCTTTAGGTTTTAGGGTTCTAAGGTATTATAATCAAATTTTAATTTGGGATAGGTCGGACTGGGCTTTGTATATGAAAGCCCATGTTTGGCCTGGAAATTTGAATTTGCATCTCAATGATCGCAAGTCGCAACATATTTGGAAGTTGGCATAATTTAACTGGGCCATGACAGACAACTTGCATGGCCACATCACCTCCTTAAAACCTCCAAGCAAGTGATTACGTTACGTCCTTTTCCCGCAGATGAAGCTGGAGAAAGGAATATCCTGCAATACAAGAAAATAATTGGAAAATGGAGGCTACTATTCACAATAACTTAGGCATTGGGTCTATTAATTGAAGTGTTGATGGGTCTATTACAAAAATTTCTTGCTGAATATATGATCCATAAAAAAAATTCTTGAACAATTAAAATAAGTCATATTGTTTAAACTCTTTGAAATTTAAACACATCGAGTTATTTGGTTAATAAAAAACTTTGTGTCTTTTAAACACATGGCTTAATTGACCTGATCAAGTTGATTTTTGGTGTGCTATATAATCAAATTAAGATCTTTCAGTGATCTATCAACACCTCAATTGGTAGACCTTACACCTAGATATGTATTGCAATGTTATCAAGATTGATATAATGATTACCATTGGAAAGTCTTCGCATCCATTGTTGGGTGTGATGTAAAATAGACTATATTAGTAGGAGATACGCGAAACTTTATTCCATCTAATCATTATTTTCCTTAATTATAAACTTTCTGAATTGATGATTTATATTCATTAGAACATAAATGGCAAAGATTACATGGGAAAATAATCCATTGTTGTTCAAACTTCTCATATTCTATATCCATATATTTATCTATGGAAGACAACAAATTATACAAGACTTATTATTCATTTAATAACAAGTCTCGTTAGAGATACTCTCGACTCAAGCACTGTCTTTTCCTTTGTCTCCCTTCTAGTGTCTTGTTGGACTACTTCAATGGAATCTCTTCTCCTCAACCGGCTTTATGTAAAACTAACCACTGATCATCAAATGATTGCAACACAGCACAAGTTCATTATTTTCGTTACCATCCAAACACCAAAAAACATTCAGAAAAGGGTTATTTCATGTAGAACTTTTCCAAATTGAGGGCTGCTTGACAGCTTGAATCTTATATATACCAAGCTTGGTCTCTTCTCAAGCTCCATTGCCTTTCACTCGTATCAAAACCATGGTATTTCCCCTCTCTTTGATGATATGTTAGAGCCTTCTTTTTTCTTCACCATTTCAGTTCTAACATTTCTCTAATGGCAATGCAGGAGAAATTTGAGCTGTTTGTAGTTGAAGGAAAGGTGGATTGGAGAGGAAGACAGGCCATCAAAGGAAAACATGGCGGACCTCATTCATCTTTACTCGTACTTGGTAAATATATAGATGCATACGCTTGTTCAGAGACTTAAACTCGGCTTGAATTCATAGTAAATGAATGGGTTTGAACACGTATATTTGCTTTTTCGCTTGTTCAACCACATGTTATATGATATAAATAGTGGGCTTGGGATTTAGCCTTAAAAACCCCGACAGGCTGCAGGGATACGCAAGATCTGATATTAGGAAGAAACTCGGGTTTGGGTAGAGAACTCGGCCCAAATGGGCCCATTAGCAGGCCCATGAATCTGTTTTATATCCATCTCGCACTTTATCTTCTGTTAATCTATTCTAATGTGAATCATACTGCTGTTGATCGTGCAGCGACCTTTGGGTTCGAGAACATGGCTATGTTTGCCCTTGCAGTGAACTTAGTGACATATTTAAATGGAGTGATGCATTTCGACATAGCCGATGCGGCCAATGTGGTTACAAATTTCAGTGGCACTTGTTATATGTTATCGATTGCCGGTCGCATTCCTAGCAGATTCATACATAGGCAGATACAAAGCTGTAATCTATGCGGCATGTATCGAGTTCGTGGTATGTATTGCTGGTCTATGTTTCTATTTTTTACAGTTCAAACATGAATTGCAGCAGAACACACTTGAATTCAGTATGCAACCATCAAGAACAATGATCTGGATATGTTTCCATCGTTTGAGACTCGAAAGTCCGTTGATCAGTGGATGATAGCCCATGTAGGGATGCACCTTGGCTGGGCCTAAACCAAATCCTCAAAATAAGACATAAGAAGTTCAGGTTAGTCGACCCAGGTTCATTCCGTGTTCTTTTTCCAGGTCAAAATATTAGGCCCTAATTTCAATTCAGATCAAGCTGGGCCTAATTTAGAAAGTCCAAATTTTAGGACCAAAATCCTGCATTTGAGCCAAAATTTATGAAGATTTCATTTTCTTTAGTTAATATTCTGTAGAATATAACATTTATGTAACATATAATAATATATTTCATACAAATAACA